>JAOVYX010022188.1:0-14901 GCA_035668315.1 Drosera spatulata | reverse complement strand
CTACACGTATGTCACGCTAAATAATATACTTCAAGTGCATATATATGCTTTTGACTGAGCCGCATTATCATTGATCCATTTTCTCTGCTTTCAGGTGAATGAATCTAATGCATGCTTTCTTTGCTCTGGGAGGAGAAAAATTATTTTAAGGTTGTCCTACTTATCTCTTTGTCTTGCTCACTAGAAGTTTTTTATTCTTGTAGTATAAGAATCAGTGTGTTCCTCTACAAATACTATGAGCAAAAGCAAGAATTAGAACTAGCTCATTGTTGGTCTGATTAGGAGAACCAAATTTTATAAATAGGGTGATGTCTAATGGCATCTTAGACTTTCGTGTAGATTCAGGCCATGAGATTGGATGAGATATGATAGCGTATAAGGTTGTCCAATTTAACCTCAAGACTCGAGTTCCTGACATCATGATGTAGAAATCGTCTCTCTGAAAGCAACTGGTGTGGTTCTGGCTCTGAGTTCTAGTAGGTCGCTGTCTTCCACCCCAAGACAAAGAGGTCCATTGTGAAAAGTTCTAGGATTTACTGCTCTTTTTTTATGATAATTATGTCATGGATGAGAATCTGTGTGAATCTTCAAGCTACTCTCGTCTAAAATTGTGTTTCGAGTTTCGACTTTTATGACACCTCTGTATGTATTGCAGATTTCCTTCCTCCACAAAACCATTGAAAACTGGAAAACCTGAGGCTACACCTGGAAAGGACTTGGGCTCATCGAGAAAGACGTATCCTCAATTGACCCAAACTCCAGCTCAAGTTCCATCAGATTTGTAATCGGTATACATGTGCTATCCTTATCCTTTTTATTTTCCTCCTTCCTCATGTGGTTACAATCTAGTTTATGTTATTTGTTTTGATCTCAACCAGAAGCTTTCTGCGAAATTGTTTTCTGCACTACACCTGCTGCGAACCAACCTTGTCAAAGAAGCCGATGAAGGAACAATGGCATACCATATATTTGGGCAAGTCCATACCTTGAACTTAGCTTCTCTTCTATTTGCATATTATTCATTTTAAACCATTCTGCCGCCAATGGTCACGCATGCTGAGTTTTTGGTTGCTGAAATATGGTGAGTTGACCATAACCGCGAGTCATAATTTATTCTTCTTTTCGTTGATGTCGTGGACAGAAATGCCACGTTGCAGCAAATTGGCAAGAGAATCCCTAGAACAAAAGAGGAACTTCTAGAAGTCCATGGCATCGGCAAGTAAGTCCATGCACTATGTCTCATTTCTAGTTTGTCATGCTCTTGGTTCTAAACTTAAACCAAAATTCAGGGGACAGATGAGCAAGTATGGTGACCGAATCCTGGAGACAATTGAGGCGACTATCAAAGAGTTCTATCAGAAGTCCGAAAGAAATAGCAGTGGTGGAAGCAATGATAGTACAGACTCGGCAAATAAAAGGAGAAGAGATGATCTCAAAGCTGCAAACGGAAGCACAGGGGAGGATGAGTCCTTTGAAAACATGGAGAGGGCAAGGAAAAGAGAGGCCAAAGCCCTGGAGACTAAAGGTGGTGAGATAAGTGAACTCATCGAGGAAGAGAGTTTCAGTGAATGCATAGATGTTGACATTGATCTTGACAATGAGTTTTATGAGGCGCCTCACACTAATGGGTCAGATTCAACAGCTAGTCGATCTGGTTCAGGACAAGTTCTGCCTTCATGGTCAACATCAGCACAGTAACAGGGAAGCAAATGTGAAGCTCAGACCGATGACAGTGTTTCATGGTTTCTACTTCCCCGTCTTTCACACTGTAAGGGCGCCATTGGAGGAAGTCAAACACAAGGGAAAATTTTTCGGTTCAGTGTCTAAAATTGACAGGAATGTGTATGTGCCGATCGTTTAATTATCGTCAACGCTTACAAAAGATTCTTCGCATCATAGGGGATAGCGTATATCAATTATGTAGGCCATCACCTATGCGCTTTCCATACTATAAAGGCATAACTGTAAAAAGCTACCCTATACACGTCTAACCAGCACAATTTTTTAGGATATCATATGTCCAGATTAGGACTCAGTATTTTCTTGGTCGTAGTATAGTGGGATTTTTATGGATTAGATTGATACATAGCACAAATATATATAGAATAGCGAATATCTGGCCTACAAATAGTAGGTATAATAAAGATCCTATCATTCCTTCATATAGTATTTGATCAATGGGTTTTTCATTTTCATCTTTATCTATGTTTGTACTAGAGTTCATTGGGGTCTTAATGGGTTTTGCATTTTCTATAACAAAATTCTTCACGATGTTTCAGAAGCATTTAGCTTGATTTATGAATATTTTACTCTCCATTAAGTGTACTTGAAATCTTAAGAAATATTTCAATTCTTTCATTAGACTCATTTGTAACTTTGATTTCATTAGTGCAGCAAACGTTTCATACAATTTAATATTAATGCAACAAAAAATAATATCATCTATATATATTTGCATTAAGAGTGTTTTTTGTGACTTTTTAGAAACAATGTGGTTTTTACCTAGCCTCTTAGAAATCTATTCTCATAAAGAAAGGTTGAGATAGGTTTATATCATGTCCTTGGAGCCTGTTTCAGTCCATATAGGACTTTGTCTAACCTATACACACATTCAGGATGCTCACAAAGCCTGGAGGCTGCTTGACATAGACTTTCTCTTGAAGCTTTCCATTAAGAAATGTACTCTTCACATCCATTTGAAAACCTTTAAACCCTTGATATGCAGCATAGGCTACAAACATCCTTATTACTTCAAGTCTTGCCACAAGAGCAAATGTCTCATCAAAATCTATTCCTTCCTCCTGTGAGTATCCTTTGACAACAAATCTAGCTTTGTTTATAATGATTATTCCATTTTCATCCGTCTTGTTTTTAAAGACCCACTTGCAGCGTACCACTGGATAATCCTTTAGACTTGGGACCAAGTAACACATTTTGTTCCTTTCACTCAACTCTTCTTGCATAGCGTTAATTCAGTTGGCATCTCCTTAGGCTTGTTTATAGGTCTTTGGTTCCATTTCTGAGATAAAGCATGCAGACAAGCACTCCTTCGTTGTTGTTTTCTTGGTCTGCACTGGAGCATCTTTGTCATAAATGATTATATCCTGAGTATGAGTCTTTATCCATCTTCCTTTGGCTTGTGCTTTGTTGATTGGGGTCTCTTCTAGTTGTTGTTGAACTGCAGTGGATTCATCCTATGCTGCATCATCTTTATTTTCTTTACCGGGTGCAGATGGTTCTTTATTTTGTGCATCATTTGGTTCCTGTTCTTTAATATGTTCATCATCTATACAGACATAATCCTCATCGAAAACATCAACAACACGAGGAGAACTAAAACTTTCATCAAATGAAACATACACTGACTTTTTCACTAATCCTATCCTTTTGTTGTATACCACAGGTAAAGTACAGTCTGTGGTATGGTCTCTTCCATGCAATAGTGAAAGTTTTGTTCCACATTGTATAATTTAGTGCATACTGGGGTTCATAAAACCTTTGATTTATGTTCCTATAGAACATTTCTCTTTTTGGTTTAGGCCTTTGCATCATTTGAGGCTATATCATCTTCTTCTTTGCCTTTTATAGCAGAGTGATCAGACTTATTTGTTTGAACAGTCGAGACCTTACTCTTCTGCATTGTCTCTGTAGTAGAAGTCTCAGCCTTCTGCAAAAATTTTTTACAAATGGCTTTTCAATGTCAACCTTACTAGTTGCAGGGATTTCTTTGATTTTTGAGCATTCAACTTCATTAATCCAGCTCTTGTATCCCAGTTCAGATTCATCATATGAGGATTGACCCATGATTAACATTTATTTAAGATCAAAAGTCTTTTCATTCCATATGTCTACCTATTTTTGCAACTGGACATTCTTTTGGTGAGTTTCTCCGCTAACTCGATGAGAGACTTCAACTTTTCATCAGATACCTTGAGTTCATTTTTGACCACTAGTAAATCATTTGACTTCTTTTCTATTTCTTCACTAGCGAGATTATAATTTTCTCTAAAAATTATAATCAACTCAAGTTTTGTTTATTTTTCTTTGTTAGGACAATAAATTTTTCTAAGGTCTCCTGAAGAGCCTGTTTTAGTTCCTCTAATGAGGCATCAAAGGTTGAGCAATCACATATCTGTTGCTTGTCCTCACTTTAGGCTATGAGATAGAGTTGAGCATTTGAGATTGTTTCTTCATCATCTAAGTCTGTCTCACTCCATGTCTTTATTGCATAGGCCTCACCCTTTTTCTTTCTGCCAGAGTTGCTTTTGATGTAGTCTTTCTTCTTCTTCTTCTTCTTCTTTTTTTTTTTTTTTTTTTGTGTAGTAGACTCCTGTGGAACTCATCTGCATTGAGCAACAAAGTGTCCTGATTTGTCACAATTGTAGCATACCTCCTTCTCAGCACCCTTTTTGAATTTTTTCTTTTTGAAGAGCTTTTTGAACTTCTTCCCCATCAAGACAAGCTCCTCAGAGACAGATTGTTCACTTGAGAAAGATGTTTCCGTAGTATCCTGATCTGCTATTGATCTTAAAATCTTTTCTTGAGTTTTGAAGGTTAGTGTCTTCTTTCTTGTCTCATCCAGTTGTTTCTTCTGCTCCACTTCAAGGTTGTAAGTATACAATACATTATAGAGTTGGACAAGTGACATATTGGCTAAATCTCTGGATTCCGTTGTTCCAATAATCTTGACATCCCAGGTTTCACCAAAAGATCTCATGAACTTAATGTTGACTTAATCGTACCTTCGGGTATTTCTTGGTTGTTTGGCTTATGTCATGGCATGACTTTATCAGCCCATGCATCCGCCCATGCTCCGGATCATGTGCTTGCATATTGAGCTTATGCATAGGTTTTAGGCACCCCACAAGCTCGTTTTAGCTGATTTTAGTGAAAGCAGGGTTATGTCTATCGTCTCATTGAGCTGATTCTTCTTCTAGGTGAAATTTTAGTTGAAGTCTAGAGCTGTTGTCTTGATGGTTGTAGCTCCCGTTTCTGGTTGTTTGTGTGCCAAGGTTGTCTTGCCGCTCGTGGCCATCAAATAAAACTATATCCTCTCCGTTCCAGAAAGATTGTAATGGTTTGACATGCATCAAATTTTTATATTTGTGATGAACTTCTAGTAATTTTCCTTAAGTATCTTTACATTTGTATTGATGATGAAATTTACTATAATAACTGAAACCTGTGTTTAATTAAAATTATTGGAAGATAGTGAAGACTTTTTGTTGATAAAAGTTTCCAAAAAACAAAAATGTTGTATTTTTTGTCGAACGGTTTTAAAATATAAACGTTGGCAATTTTTGTAAAGGATGGAGTACCATTTTTGTGAATCAATGGCATCATTTTACCAATGTCAAACGAAAGTCTCAAAATCTCTATGGAGAGCACCGCTTCTCTAGCATCATTCAGAACCTATCAGCTCCACTGCTAGTAAAGTTCAAATGACATCATACAAGGAAGGAAGGAATGCTTGAAGCAAGATTAAACTTGAGAATAAGGATCAAGGTAATTAGGTAAACACCAAAGCAAACCACCCCGGAGAAGTACAATAGTAGAATTTACTCCATAGCATAAAATTTTTTGCGTCTCCACTTTCTCCCTTTCCTATCTTTTAACTTATCAACTTACATATTGGCACAAGTACAACAAATCATACAAATTTAAACCGAAATGTAACTCCAATAGTGGACTAACTTCTAAACAATAACGTGATGCCACATTAGTGCACGAATGGATGGAAGCACAGGAGTTATGCTACAGAAAGCAAGAGGCTGCTGCTAACAATGTCTCAACCGCATCAGTGGCCCATTTTCGAGCTTTGCCACACTTCGACCGATTGCTGATCCTTTCGTGTAATGAACATCTTATTTCCACCAAAACACAAGTTCGTTATCCTACTTGCACCCATGTCTTTCGGTCTTCCGACTGAGTTCCTTCTCAAAACCCTCTCTCCCAATGCATCTTCCATCTTCGTCAAAGAATCGATTAACACCTCGGACCACAGCTTCAAATCCCCGTTTTCACTACAAAACACATGTCTTCCATGGCTTTCAATCTTGCATCCTAACCCCTCTTTTTTCCCACTAGTAGACTTCCTCGCATCACCTAAACATACCCACGAGTTTCCTGTACTCAGATTCCTCAAGTCAATGAAGAAAACTTCCCCAGAGTTCACTCCAACCTTGAACATAGCCAACAATCCATCCGAGACGGTCACATCGGAGAAACAATCAACTGTTTCCTTCACCTCCCAAGCTACGGAACCAGACCTCACATCCCATAACTTGATATTCCCTGTAAAGCCAGACGGTCCGCTGTGAAACCCAGCAGCCATCAACATATTATAACTTGGTACCCATTGCAATTTCGTAGCCGGAACTCCAGAATCAATATCAGCACCATAGATCTCATTGTGGGCAATCTCCGAAACCGGTCTAAAATCATCAATAAAATCATACACTACAATAGCATTCGAATTCCTCCTCCCGGACTCGAAACTGACAAACAAGAACTGATCATTACACCCAATCGCCTGCACAGTCGAACCAGATCTAGTCACATTCTCCCAATCCAACCTCTTCCTCACATCCCCATTCGTTGTATCAATAACCTGCAACCCTGAAAAATCCGTTGCGCCAGCAGCCACCAACGAAGGTGAAACCGCAAGCAACGAATCCACCACACTGAACTCTGTCAATATCGTTCTCTTCCTACTCAAAGACCAATCAAACGAAGTCACCTTACTCCCATGAGCCACATGAACAGACCCATCAATCCCTACACCAACCGCCGACGGCACATCCCTCCCATTTAGAGGCAAAAGCATCGATTTCTCGATCGTCAAAGGGTTAAACTGAGATGGGTTGTTGACAGAATCGAGTAACATGCTCTCAACTCCATAGAACTGTGCTTCTACTATCAGATCATATAAATCATAGGGTTTGTTACCCTTTGAGGGGAGAGTGCAGTTACCTGTTCTTAGAAGGCTGAGTATGATTGAGAACAATTCTGGGTCTCTGTCAAAAAACGGAACTTCATCATCATCATGGTATTGTGAGGTTATGTTGGAGAGGATGGATTTGGGTCCTGAGAGGGTTAAGGTTTGGTGGGTTGTTTGAAAGAGCTGGCCTCCTACGTTTATGGTGATGATTTTGGAGTTGGTTTTGGAGTTTGAGGTTGGTGATGGGTTTTTGTTTGATGGATTCATGGGAGATGATAGATGATGATGATGATTTGAGAAAGAGGAATGTCGAATGTCACATAGAGGTCAAATGATAACGATGAGGAGGGAGCAACAAAGATGTTACTGTTGTGGAACAAGTACTCAGGACAGAATTGATCGATGCATCACTTTAATTGAGTTTTTGGGAGGTAAACATTGAAATTTATTAAAATAATTAAATTATTTCAGATTGAGAATTCAGGAAGAAAGAACGGGAGATTTTTTTGTTGAAAATAGTGTACAAAATACCTTTTAAATACCTTTTATTTATGCTTTATCAAAAAAATATCTGTTATTTATAGGACGATCTTCAAAATGATTAATTAATATCTAATATTTTATTATCTAATGAAGATGATTAGGTATATATAATCAGTTTTGACATATTTTAATAATATATAAAGTACTTACGTAAAATCTTTAGACTTAAATATATATATAGATATGTCACAATTGGGATTATTTACAACACTCTCTTTTGATGTATCTACCACAAAGTAAGATTGTCACGTTAAAATCTTGACAGAAAAAATCCAATGATATAAAAACTTTGGAGAAAGGAAAAGAGTATAATCTCTCACACAAACATAACTCTTTTAAAACTTTGAAATTTTATTCAAGAAGATTATTGAGTCTTATCATTCCAATCTTGTGTCTAACCTTCATAAAAGTTATTTCTGATAATGTTTTTTTAAATAAATCTGTCAAGTTATCACTTGAATGGATTTGTCGTATATCGATGATGCCATCCTTCTGAAGATCATGGATCAGAAGAACTTTGGTGATATAGGTTTTGTTCTGTTGTCTTTGATGTGGCCTTGTCTGAGTTATGCAACACAAGTTGCATTATTTTCATATAAGACTGTAGGTTTTTCACGATCTGAAGGCAGCCCACATGACTCATGTATATGTAGCATCATAAACCTCAGTGACACACATTCTCGGGTAGTCTCGTGCATTACGATAAGTTCTGAATGGTTGGAAGATGTTGTAAGAATCTGCTTCACCGATCTCCTTGATATTCTAGTATCTCTAAAAGTAAAAACATAATCTGTTTGTGATCTTTTTTGTATGGATCTGACAAGTACCTAATATTTACAAATCCAACTAGTATGGATTTCACTCCTCTCGAATAAAGTATCCCCATATCAACACTTCCACGAAGGTATTGCATGATATGCTGGATTTCATTTCAGTGTTTTCTTGTTGGAGCTGAACAATGCTTTGCTAATAAGTCAACCGTAAAACAATGTCTAACATTGTGCAATTAACAAGATACATAAGCTCACCAATTGCACTTAAAGAAGTAACTTCAGGTCCTAAGATGTCTTCTCCCTTTTCTGGAGTGGAACCTCATCTTTCATGATACCGAATGATCTATAATCATTGAAGATGTCAAGGAGTGAGCCTTATCCATATAAAGCCGAGAAAGAAACTTCTCAATATTACTAGTAATAGATGGATAAAAATTTCATTTGTTAAGTGTTCAACTTGAATGCCCAGACAAAATTTAGTAATGTCAAAATCTTTCATTTCAAATTTACTCCGCATTTGTGAGATCTACCGCAATGCCTATAAGATTAAGATCGTCCACATACACGATAATGATTACAAAACCATCTTGTGATTTCTTTATGAAGACACATGGGCATACATCATTATTTTTGTATCATAATTCAATCAGATGCTCATTGAGTTGATGTGCTACATATGACCAGGAACCCATATAACCATCATTGTAGTCTAACTGAGTCTAACTGATTGGATACCTGTGCCTCTGCCACATTGAATCCTTTAAGGATTCTCATATAAATATCCTTATCAAGGGATTCATATAGATATGCCGTTACAACATCCATGAGTCTGGTTTCAAGATTTTTCATGGTTGCTAAATCAATGAGGAAACAAAAAGTGATTCCATCCATTACTGGGGATATGTTTCCTTATAATCTGCGTCAAATATTTGTGAAAATCCTTGGCTTACTAATCTAGCCTTATACCTCATAATCTCATTCTTTTTCTTCCGTTTTCGAGCGAAACCCCATTTATTTCCAACAAGTGTAATGCCGTTTGGTATTTAAACAACAGGTATAAACACTTCTCTTTTAAACAACGATTTTAACTTTGCCTGGATTGCATCTTTTTGTTTTATCCAATCCTCCCTTTGTTTACATCCCTAAACACTTTTGGGTTCAAGAGACATATCAGTTTCTACTGCAATAGCATATGCAAATATGTTATCAGCAATGACATTTTCTCGATCACATACTTGATTAGTAAACATATAGTTGATCCAGATCTCTTGCTTTTTAGATGTTGAAATCTCATAGAGGGCATTATCCTCTTCAGCACATAATTCCTTTTGTGAGATATCTGTCACTTCTTGGACATTTGATATAATATTTTTGCAACCCTTTTTTTGTTTGTTGTATAGTGTCTTTTGCACCTGTTGATCTTCCACGCGAAAGACATGGTTTAAAATCAAGAAGAGTAGCCTTAGCACAGTCTCTACTAACATCCTTTTTCTTAGATATGTCTATTCTGATGCCGTATTTACTACAGGTATATACGACTTCATAATTACTTACATCATTAAATGCATCGGACATTTGATTTGCAATATCATATAAGTGTAATTCTTTGTACTTCAAGCCAAACTTAGACTTAATTATAGCAATAAAAAGTTATTAGTGACTAAGGAATATGTGAAGTAACTGAAGGAATTGTTGACATTAGAAGACTATATTCTAAAGCAACTGACAAAGGAGGAATGGTTGTATTTAATGGATAGGAATACTCTATACTTTTATAATGTCATTAAGGAGAGACGAAGATAATACCAGATTTTAAGCTTGATTAATGAAGTAGGAGGAAGAATAGACAATGAACTGCTTATTCAGGAGGAACTGATTAAGCATTTTCATAGGTCATAGAAGTAAAGGGTGATCCAGAAGAGGCTCAACTGATCTAGAAGTTATACAACAAGGTAAGGTACTTAAGAGGAAGCATCAAGAACAACTAGATAGGCCCTTCAGTAAAGAGGATGTATATTCTTCTTTGCTTGGTATTGATGACCATAAAACATCTGGGCTTGATGGATACATTGCTGTATTTTTCAAAAAGATATAGAGTATTATTGATGATGAGGTGCTCAATTATTTTGCAGACTTTTGATAAATGTTTTATGATTAGAGATATCAATATATTGTGCTACATCTGGCTCCAAACATAAGAAATCCGTCTTATGCCAGTGAATATAGACATATAGCTTGTTGTACGACTATATATAAAATCGTCTCGAAGATGATTTCTAATAGACTACAAGCTGCTTTGTCTTTGGTGATAGATCAGAATCAAAATGCATTTATGTAAGGGCAAAGCATAATGGATAATGTTATGATATGTCAGGAATTAATGTATGGATATGAACAAAAGGGAATAAGTCCTAAATGTCTAATAAAAATTGACACTAGTAAGGCCAATGACATGGTAAGCTGGGAATTCCTAGAGGAGGTCCTGAGGTTAACGAATTTTCCTAGGAAGTTCCTAGCATGGATAATGATGTACATCAGTTCAGTTGCATTTACTATTAGTATTAATGAGGGTACAACATAATTCTTTAAAAGGAAAAGGGGAATAAGGCAAGGGATCCACTTTCATTATACTTGTTTGTGATTGTCATGGAGTATCTTGCAAGTGCCATGAAGAGATGCAGCAAAATACAGCGTTTTGATTTCCATCCTAGGTGCAAGAAGCTATAGATAAAAAATTTATCCTTCACAGATGATCTGATGGTAATGTATAAGGTTGAAAATATGCCTCTTGAACTTATTAAAGCTCAGGTCTCTCACTTCGCTGATGTGAGTAATTTGATGGCAAATGCTGACAAAAGTAGCTTCATCGTGGGGGGAGTACCTGAAGATAAGAAAGCAGCTCTGGCTGATTATATGGGGATGGTGATTGGTAATTTCCCATTCGATATCTGGGTATTCCACTAGTGGATAAAGCGATAGGCCTAACTCAGTATGACCCCTTTGTTACATGAGCTTACAAGAAGAATCTCAAGATTACTAAGCTCAGGTGGAGTGCCAGATTATTAAGCTATGATGAGAGGGTATAGCTAATTAAAGCTATTATGATGTCTCTGCATGTATATTGAGCTCAAAATCTGTTGATACCACAGAAGGTCAAGGAGAACATTATAGCACGATGCTGGACTTTCCTTTTATAATACCCCAAAAATTTTGTGATAAATTATTATCTCAATGAATAGCAAAAGTAGTATATTATAGAACATCATAATTTATAACGGGGTTATAAAATTTGTTTGTCGAAATTGAGACAGAAATATGTTAAATACGGATAAATTAAACCCTATCACATAAATATTTGGGATCTATGACCCCTTATTATTTTTATACATCCGAAACTCCCCTAATTTTCCCACTAAACCCCTCCACTTTATCCACCATACCTACTCCACTCTCACCTTCCCTCACCACTCCATCTTCACTCTTCATTTTCCTTCACTATTATCATCACCGCATCAAATTCATTCCTCTCCATTACTATCTTCAACGCATCATTCCATGGCTTCATGATGAGGAACAAGACGGCCAAGACTCGACCTCATCATCAAACACTTTGCACTGTCTAAGTCATCATCTGTTGAGCTCGTACACACCATAGTTGAACTTGGTAAGTGAAGATGAGCTTCGTGACAATTATACGAAGATTAAAAAGTTTGTATAATATTATAACCTCTGAGATAAATTCTAATTTTAATATATGTTGAAATCTAATATATCTAATTTCTAATGAAGTTGATAGATCATGATTTAGAGTTGTGAATATCAAGATATAAATGAAAATGTATAGGTATATTAATCTTTAAAACTGATTACAAGAACGAGTTTGTGACTTGATATAGAATCACACAGTATGAGTTAGATGACGAACCCTATATCATTGGAATGTTCTTGAAGTTTACTTTTCAGAAAAGTTTATAAATCTTGATTTGGAGTTATATGTAAAGAGTTATAAGTTAATTAGTGAAGTAAGATCAAACTATCTGATCTAGTAAAAAATATAAATTTGAACTAATTAACTGATATTATTGGTAAGGTTTTATGATGGAAATTCTAACTCTATAAAAAGGTTATAGAGCCTAGTTTATGAAATATTTTATGAAATAATTTTTGAAACTGTATACAAGAAATTATAAATATAAATATGTCGAAGGGTCAAGTTAGACAAAATTCAAGAATGACCCGTTTTGACCAAAAAACAACTCCAAATGTCTACGAACATTTCTAATGATGCTGAATACATAAAATCATAATCATGGACTATCGAAATAAGTATCAAAGCCTTTTCTCAAACCTTGGCACCACCACATAATATTATTAAAATGGTTTTTTAAAAAATACGAACAAATATGCTTAACTCCGTAACGTGAACAAACATTCACAAGGAATGTATTAATATTTGAATCCTATTATATTATAGGACTTGGAGACACTGTTCATTGTCATTTAAGGACGAGACTGAGCGTGTGCATGTGAAGCACTATGGTAAAAGGTAACGTTTAGATTTATTGTATGTGACGATGCATATTTTTATAACGTGAGTATAATAATATGCATTGAAATTTTTGGAGGTAGTCACTAAATGTGACTGACATAAAATAGTGACTGCAAATGCTGTGTGCTAAGTACTAGAGAGTTGTGGAGTGTTATTACGTGATGTGTATTATGCCTTATTTGTTGGTATAATGAGGGTGAATTTATGAAAGGAGTGTAAATCCATAAATTGGTGAGATAACTACGTGGTATAAAACACAAAAAATGTTGTGCCTGTGGCTTGTGTTATATAGTGACTTGGTGGTGACATTCTTTCATCGACCATGTGAGGTCGTTTTGGTATGAGGGTATCTCACTGCAGGAAACCCTGGGCTCCGGTTTGGCTGATTCCTTTTCGCGGATGTCCTTTTTGCTAAAACTGAAAAGAGCTTAGTTTTGAAATTGAATAAGTCTCGTCAAGAACACAATTATAACATTGAGGGTATCTATCGTTTGTCGTCTTTGTATGATTGATATGATGATAAGTGTAACAGAGACTTGAGTGAACTGCTGAGTGTAACCGTGTGTGAGGCTTGAATTGGAGACCTATCGTGTCACAGTGTCTTTATCTCAATTTGTTTGATATGGAGGTATTGACTGTCATACCAAAAAGGGTATGACAATACTAAATCGGACACTCTGAGTTTATTATGCTCCTAATAACATATTTGGGACATTCGCGAAATGAAATATGCATGAACATATAAATGATTGGAGTTGGAGAGGGAGAAGTATGTTTGGTGCGGTGGTGTTGTTTGGTTCGATATTTTCTTGGTGATCCGTGCTGTTTGAGTAATGTACTTGTTTAATATACTAGCGTAGATGATCTGTGCGTTTAATCTGCTCTGTTTTGACTCGTGTGTTGATTCCAGAGTACTGGAATATATGATCTAAGTGATCAAATTTTTTTGTTTTCTTTCTCTCATGCATCCCTTGGGAAGGGGGCCGACATATTATTGAGCTCCTATATTTTACGACAACTATTTTTCTCTGTCTTTCCTCTTCTCTTTGTTACAGGAGCAAAACTTGGAGGAGAAGTGTGACCTAAGATTTGATGCTAGATGTAACTTATGTATGAAAGGTATTTTGATCTTAGAAAGAGATGTAAATTCTACTGCGAATGTGATATTATGAGTCATGATTCAGTGCATCAAAAATTTCTAAACTAATAATGTATAAGGGAACTTAACTTAATTTTTATGACTAAGGCAGGATGTGATGAGTATGCCTGACTGGGATAGTGTCCCCTAACGGCAGTAATGCCACGTGGATTCCTTTGATAAGGTCAGGAAATTTGAGACGTTACACCTTTGGACTGGTATGGCAATGCAAAAACATAAGGCTCTTATGGCCTGATTAGATGTATGTTTTTCTCAAAAGAAAGATGGTTTGGGGATAAAGGATATTGAAAGCCGGAATGTTTTTTGTTTAAACAGGCGTGGGCTATTGAGAAGAAAAATGACATACTCGGGATCAAGTGGGTTAATGCCTATTACATAAAGCAAGATTCCATATAGTAGTGTGCAAGGAAGCGAGAAATTCATGGTTATGGACAATGATATTGAAGGCTCGAGATAAGTTGAAGCTCTAAGTGAATATGAAGGATGTCAGAGTGTGATGAGGAGATGGAAATAAGGAGTATAGTGCTACAGAGGGATAAAAAGTATAATGTCGAATAGTGGAAGTGAAGTGACATATCTCTTTATAAATGAAAATGCACGGTTCCTAAATTCTTATTATTTCATTTTCATATTGATTTGTATGCAAATCTAATCCATGCAATATGTTAAGGGCATAAAATGCACTTATTTTATAGCTTATAACTCTTTATTTTGAGAGATATTCTGTGTTTATCGCACTATTTTGAGGTTGTATTTTGATGTCTACTTCTAGTATGTGTTGATGTGCAGGAAATGATTTGGAGAGCTTGGAGCTAGCAATTCGAAGAAATCGATGATAGAAAAATACATGCATGGAAGGAGTTCGTGATGACAAGATATTATGTGAAGCATGCAGAGTTTATAATGTGTTAATTCCCAGTCACAGAAAGACTTAAGA
>JAOVYX010022187.1:0-43809 GCA_035668315.1 Drosera spatulata | reverse complement strand
AGGACTTCAAAAGCTAAAATCCATTGGTCGATTAATTCTCCCTTTAGCATAAGAAATTTAACAATGGCAAATTCGTTGTGCAAATTCCCTGGAAGGTGATGCTATGCCCTGTAGTCAAAAAACGCCATAAGCACTTGAATGCCTTTATCAATGAGGTCGTCATGCATTGTAACAACTCACAAGCTTGTTCCCAGTAAAGAAAATTAGAAAACTGCCCAACTCTTTTTTTTGCCTGCTTTTTGTTTTTTCTTTCAACACTTATTTTCTACCAGACCTTTTTTTTCCTTCGTGAACTGCAAGCCTCTCAAAGATATATTTTTTTCCCTGTTTTGCAGAATAGTCCCGAATTTGGCAATTAGTAAAGTACTACTGCGAGATAATAACAATGTTCGCCTCCTTCAGGTATGAGCATGATGTTCATGTATCATAACAACTATACGAGGCTTTGTGGGTGTTTATGACTATCGTTAGAGGAAACCCCTGGTGTCATAGTTGTGGACGTTGTGTTGAACTTTTACGCTTCTTCATCATGCTGGTGATGAGTGAGGTTATAATCTTGGTTATATTGAAGGCATTACTGGGAAAAAATTAATTGTTGGCATCATTACTAAGGTCACCTGTTGCTCTAATATTGTTTTTTTAAAAATTACTTTTTAGGTTCCAGTGTTCCTCTGAAATTTTCTGTACGTAGTCTGAATGGATAATCTAAGTCATAGTTTTGTTGCATCTTTATTATGTTGGATGCTTTTTATGTTATCATTTCTTGACGACTTTGTTTCATTAAATGTTTGATTATATGAAAGAATGGTCAGCTGCATGATGATGACAATTCTGTATATCACTTGTCCATTACTCATCAGTTCTGTGATAAAACGCCTTTCCTCCAAACCCGATGAAGTGGATACTCTTTACTCTCTATGCCTAAATGTCAAATAGATGTTACTATATCTTGCTTTTTTCTCATGAACTTTCTAAAGGAAATTTACCTTTTATGATATCATGTAGTTGCTGGTTACCAAAGGGTGAATTTTCTCATCTGTGTCCATTCACAGGAAGGATGCAAGGGCCTATTATATATGGTATTACATGCCAGAGTTGTGATGGATCTCTGTGAGCATCGTGAGCAAGAGATTGCTTTTGAACAGGTTGAGGGTGACTTTGATTCGTTTCAGGGGAGATGGCAATTTGAGCAGCTTGGGAATCACCATACACTACTTAGATATTATGTCGAGTCAAAAGTGCGGAAAGACACTCTTCTGTCAGAGGCAATCATGGAGGAGGTTTGGTCATTGTTTCGTTGTGGGTTATGCTTCCTTCCTGAAGTTTGCATTTGTCAGAAGAACAATGAAGAATTCATGGAATCTGGTTGAATCGAGTGAAAAATCTTCTTATTTTCCTGTCTACAACAATAATAGCAAACCAAGTCGCTCTTTCCCACTAGGTGGGCGGCACCATTTTCATTTGTGAAACCCAGATGATGTCTCTTGCTGTCGTTTCCGTCCCCTGATGTGTGGTGTGTTCTTCGTTTGCTGGTGACTCTGAGTTTCAACTTTTTTTATTGAATGAACTCTCCTTGGTTCATTGGTTTTAGGTTATATACGAGGATCTTCCATCCAACTTATGTGCTATACGGGATTACATTGAAAAGAGGATAGACACCTCTTCTTTTCAGCTGCTTGATAATAACCAGCCTAGTACTTCATCAAGTGAGAAGAATGAATTCATTCGTGAGAAGCGAGCTGGACCAGGGTCAGGCCGCAGGCTTTCTCGGCATCGGGTTCCAGGATTGCAGCATGACTTTGGAGTTCTACAGTCTGAAATTGAGATGTTTATTTCAGAGCACGGGCAGGAAGGGTTTATGCCCATGCGGAAGCAACTTCGTACGGAGGGTAGGATAGATATTGAGAAAGCAATTGGCAAAATGGGTGGATTCAGAAAAATTGCGTCGTTGATGAATCTAACCCTCGCGTACAAAAAACGCAAACCTAAGGGTTATTGGGATAACCTGGAGAATTTGCAAGACGAGGTATGCTTATTTAATTTGCTATGGTGTCTGATGTTTTTAATCATGATCACCATCCCCTGGATAGATTTGACCACACTGTTTATCACAGTGGCTTTCATGATCTCTATTTCTCTTTTAGATTAAGCGGTTTCAGACGAACTGGGGCATGGATCCGTCATTTATGCCCAGTAGAAAGACTTTCGAGCGTGCAGGTGCTGTGTTCTCTTCTATCCACCCCTGGGTCATAGTTTTTCATTTGGCTATTACTGCTCACTTCTGAAGCTAGATATTATAGCATAGGTCTTCAAGTGTGAAATATCTAGACGTAGTTTTCATTTAACATTGAGTTTAATTAGAAAGAATTCTGCCGTTGGTACATCTTATCTTGTGGTTTATATTACTAGTGTAATATATAAAATGAGTGTATTGAGAATTAAAGACCTCAGTATCAACAGAAATCATGGTACGATGGTCATGTAAACTTTTTGAAGTTTCTATCGTGTGGATGAGACGACATTTGCATATTCTGATGCTTGAGATGTTTTGCAGGGCGGTATGACATTGCTCGTGCATTAGAAAAATGGGGAGGCGTACATGAAGTCGCCCGGCTTTTGTCTTTGAAGTTGAGGCAATCAGGCAGGCAGGGGAAGCCTGATAAAGATATGACTGCTAAACGTACCTCAACCAATGTTGCCGGCCGTGATGTTAGCGGTGCATCTGGGCATCATGCATCTGAAAATACTTCAACGTGGCTTACAAACTTGGACGATTTCGATATTGATCTTGGATGAATAATTGTGCAGCATTTAAAATTTCTCTGTTCAACATCATGGGATCTTTTTGTGAAGGAGACACCTGTTCAAGACGAGAGGCTTAACGGTCTGCATGCATCAGTTGGACTGAAAATAATTGCTTGAAACAAATTCCGGCTATCTTTGAACTTGGGACTTCTTGGTTCGATCTCTAGGATTCGGGTTGACGTGATGTTGACAAGGTTTATTTTTGTATTTATATGGTTCAGAAAGTTGATCGTCCGTATCAACTTATGAATCATAAGCAAAAGCTTCTGCTGCTTCGTACAGCAATTCAATGTTCCTGGATGCGTAGAAAGTAGAAACCTTGCTTGTATATATGTTTTGATGTATAGAGCACACAAGCAACAGAACAATTCTCTTCTGTCTTTAGTCAGCTGCTTTGGAAGGTGGTTATAATTAGTATCAAGTCATATTTAAGATACGTTTTTGTAGATCCTAAGATATTTTTCGTTGGGATACATTCTCCGTGGGGGTGATTGATGCAACTTGAAATTGCATAAGCAAATTGTGCTAATCTCATATTATTAGCTTTCACAAGAAGAGTTGTAGACAAAATCACCCTCGTGGAGTTTCACAAGTTGTAAACCCCCCAAACTCACAAACCAAGGACAAATGCATCCGAAAATTACTAGGTTATATCCTTCGTTTCATATTATATATTCTCTTTGTTTCAGAAATATTATATTATTTTGATCGGATACATAAAAATAATAAAACGTTTGATTGATATTGCAGAATGATCAAACATTATGGTTTGAAAAAATATAATGAAATATTAATGTTTTATGTACTATAATCGTGAACCAACAGAAAATTTAAATCATATCGTTTAAATGAGTAACAAAACTTCTTAAATTATATGAAAAATATTAAATAAAAAAATATTATAATAATTATGTATTATAATTCTTTATAAAAAAAAATCGTGTATAATTTTATATATATATTAAATTTTATAGAATTTGTTGAAAAACTAATGAAATGGTAAAACGAGACAATGAAAAAAAAGTGTAAAGAAAGTGTTGACGAGAGATGAATATATTCTTGAAAAGCCCTAAAACAGGATTATCCCCGCGGCCGCGACAAGCAAGTAAGGCGGCTGTGCTATCGGTATCTTCAAAACCGCCGCCGCTTCCTTTCCCTCTCCACCCTCATCGCCGCCGCTCTCCTTGCTTCAAGCCTGACTGGAGTTGAAAACAACTTACGTCGTGGACGATGACGAATTCGAAGAGCGATGAAGGAATCGTTTACATCGATGATTCCGATATCATCGATGAGATCACACTTGATGATGAAGGTCTACTTGTATACTAGTTCACATTATAAAGCTGCGAATTTCATCGTGGAATTTCAATTGCATTGTGTAGTTGATCTTTGTGCTTCGATTCTATATGTACAGATCTTCCTGATATCAGCGACAACGATGAAGTTGGCTTCGATGGTAATATTATATGATGATCGTGGTGGTTCGAAGTGATTTTCGCTTAGTTTTTCCATAAAATTTGGCTAATAATGATTTGGATCCTTTGGTGTTTCTGGTGGAGGAGATAATGATGATTTTTATGACGGTGATGGTGATGTAGATGGCGACCGAGATGGTTCTGGTTGTAAACATGTTCCTTTCTTTGTTATTGCTGAAATTGATTAGTCTTCGTGGAAAAGACAACATAAATAGCATTTTGACGTATCGTTTCCTGGCTGCTGTGAGAGCATGCTGATGTTTCAATTGAATGTTTGTATTATGTAAATGTGAAATGGTAGTAGACTTATAGAAGGCTGAAAATGCAGAGGAATGTTTAGTACTATCCGTTAGTGGTTCCAAAGTTGTATCAAGAAGGTCATGGACCTCATGGCCAGGCAAATATTATATTTAGGTGATTTGGGGCTGCCCCGGAAACAGATGAAATCATCTTGGAAATACCCTCAACTGGAAATTTTTTTGAAATCACCATCGAAGCTAACCTTATTTGCTTTTTTGTTTGGTCAACAGAACCACTTCATGCAGTGGCTTGCAGTCGGTTAGATGCTACATTGGTAGCAACAGGGGGTTGAAAATGAAACTGTGTTTTTGTGGAGGATCGGGCAGCCAGTTGAAGCGGCTATTGATCTTGGAGGTCAGTCATGGACTCTTGAGTTTTCATCTTTTTCAGAATCTTGCGCTTGTAATCTATTCTCATGTTCTGGGTTTGCTTTGGATTCTCGATTTCTTTTGTCATGGACTTGTTGGACTTCTCATTCCAGGGCATAGTGACACGATTAGTAGTTTATCATTTAGTGCTGATGAAAATCTGCTGGCCTCTGGAGGGAAGGACGGTTGTGTCAATGTTTGGGACACATCAGGAAATCTGCGGAACGCTTTCAAAAATAAGGATGAAGACTTGGAGGAGCATTAGGCATAATTTTAACCTTGGAATTTAAGTATGATAATTATTTTCTTTGTGAAGATGTGTAATCCTGTCTGTTGCAAAACTTATAGCACTTGTGTGGCTTCGTAGTGGATCAAGTGGCATCCAAGCTGACACATTGTCTTGGCGGGTTCGAATAATTACACCGCTTGGGTATTTGATGTTGATACAAGTGAATCATATGTGCTTAATGGTCATCATAGACCTGTAACATGTGGTGATTTTGCTTTCAACGGTAGTCTCCTGACCCTTCAAATCATTGATTTTAATTTATCTCTTACTAATCATGCATTTCCTCCATCACTTCCTCCCTCACGTGCACTTTGTCACATATATTCTTTTTGTTTCCTCACAAGGTGATGTTATATGTACTGGTTCTGGTTCTGATGATAACTCTGTGAGAATATGGAATCGAGCAAGTGGTGATTGTATTCATGTGGTTAGAGGTATGCTTCTATATCCATTGCTTTGTGTATCTTTTAATCAAATCAGCATAGAACTTTGTGTATTTTATTTGTGGGCATGGCGTAGTCATTTAGGACTTCCGTTGTGCCATAAATTAGTTGATGACTGCTGGATGTTATAGTTAAATTCCCGTATACGAGTTCAACTGCAATTGAGCAGAGTCAAGTCAAGCATAGCAGTCCCAATTCCTAAAGTATTTGGAATTATTCATTTCCTTTCCTGAGTGAGCTCAATATATGGCTCTTTCTCTTCTGATCTATATCATCTACCAGTTGAAGTTCCTTTTATGCTTCACTATGGGTCTTAAGTTGTGTTCAAGTATTGGTATCATTATTGGTATCAATAATGCAGGAGTAGCTTGCCATCACAAGATTGTGTATTATAGTAACGGGAAGCTCACACAGAGACCGCTTATATCATCATCCTTGTTTATGTTGTCTGCTCTCTTCCTATGAAAACTCCTTACATCTCTTTTAACGAAGAGTAGCCAACCAGTCGTAACTTATTGAGTTCGGCAAAACCAAATACTCCCTATGTCCCATATTAATCGAAACGTTTTTCTTTTTGAACCGTTTCAAAATAAATGAAAATTATCTTTTTTTTTGTAACTTTTTAATATAAAAAAATCTAAATCAAATCAACATCATCTGCTACAATACAATCATTAATTTTTCTTTCAACTGTTACAATAAATTCAACTATCACCTAAAAAATATTCTTTCTTCGTCAAAATTTATATAAATTCAACACACATAAATTCCCGTATCATGTCAAAATGTTTCGATTAATATGGAACGGAGGGAGTATAATTGGGCAGTTAGTAATCGACCCTATCCTACCAACATGGAGTGCCCTTGAAGTAGTTTTTGACATTGATGTAATATCCGAGAATTTTGAAAAATTAAAAATGAATATATAATGTACGTACGGTACGTATGTTAATTAAGCGCGAATAAAAGATGCTACATATAACGTTACGATTTTTAAATAATCACGCTAAAAGGGGATTATAGAATTAATCCAAGAGGATATTTGATTAATTAAATCAAATATGACGATGGAATATTTGGGATGATTAGTTGAACGCGTCAATAAACGTTATGAACGAATAACGTTACAATGTTATAACGTTATAAACGTTGTGCTTAAGGACTATCGATTTAATTCTATAAACAATGGATTATGACTCGGGAGGTCATACATTCGTATATGGGATAAATCTATCGAGACAAATAAATTATTGATGAAGTAATATTACGAAATTTGGCTGAATAATGGAGTGAACGAGACGTATCGTGGCACAAAACATGGTATTTCCCGACTCACTCACCCACTTCTCCCACTTTCTTCCACTCTCTCCCGACAACCTCCACTTTGCCTCCCATTCACACCCACACTCACACAACCATCATTACTGCCATCATCAATCCTCTCCATTGTCTCCTCTTTGGCCAGCGCAGCCGCCATCGTCTTCAATATCAACTCCGGCCAACGTATCACCGATCATCATCATCGTCTTCAACATCATCTCATCATCACATCTTCACCGTCATCATTTTCACCACCATCACGACGCCACAAGGCGAAGGACAGCAACCGCAGCAACTCTAGCAACATCACGGACAGGAACAAGAGCATCAACGGATTTGTTCATGTGATCGTGTGCCTTAAGGATCATCGTTAATCGAGATAACCTCACTCGTCCGAGACGTCTCTTTTATTCGATCACACATGTTTTGATGTGTTTGATGTGTGTGAAATGGTTTGGATGCGTTGTGATGTGAATTGAGGGATCCGTGGCATTGAACAGAGGTTTTCTGGACGTTCTGGGCTGGATAATAGTCGCGGCCGCGACCACCCAGGATGGTCGCGGCCGCCACGAAGGAAAAAATAGGGGATTTTGGCTGCACAGGGCGTCGTGCCGGCAACGGAGGAGTGCCGCGCCCGCGAAGGGGGGTCACGCCCGCGACGGCCCTGAGTCGACCCTGCGACGCGTCGTGACTGCGATACGCCCGGTCGCGTCCGCGACGACCTTCTGGCCAAGAAAACAGTGAATTCATGCATCGAACATTAAACCTAAGTGCGCATTTGAGATATATAACCCATACACATGAAAATATAACGTATGGGACATCTGGGGTTGAAATGAACTAGAATGCACACTTATAATGTATATATCCTCACGAGAAATAAATGAAAGCGACTGCTAAATGATTAATAAAAAGGGAATGGGGATGTGGAGCATAGTTACACTATTCATGTGAACTAATGAAAAGCAAACGAATAAGAAATGTCGCCTCCTTGAATTGATAAGGACGGCATTGACATCCCTTGTGGATCCGTTGGGTCGTTGGTCGTTTTCCTGGAATTATTGAGAAGGTCGAACATGGTGTTCTTTCTTCGATCCATTGCGATCATCTATTTCTTTGAATAGCCTTGGTGGCTTCAATTTGAGTCATTGCACTCCTGTATTATCCTCTGAGTCATCGTCACGGGTTAGAACTAGTTAGGGAGGGATAGGCATCCCCATCCTCTTTGCATGCATGTAGCGGTTTTTACGTCGTTGTGGCGGAACCACGGATTGCTCTCTGCAGGGAGATCCAAATTATCTCAATGCTGACAAACAATATCACATTAAATGCGCACAAGAGGTGCAAGACGACGCACAGAATAGGCAGGTGCGAATATACCAAATCTATTGGGTAACACGGTTGACGATTGACATCTTATCTCTATATTCCGAGTCGCTTGGAGTTGTCGCTTCATATATCCTTGAAGTTGTCGCTTTTGAGTCGAGTCATGAACCCTAATTAAATGCAAAAGAAAAGAATGACTTTTAAAAGCGATACGAAGTCATATTAAGCAATGTAAAACGATGCTGGTTGATATGGCGCCCATATTTTTCTATATTATATAAAAATATTTTAGGGACTTTCGACGATCGTCATAGCCGTTAGCGAAAATTTTCTGTAATTGGGATTCATACACCTGAGGTTGCTGAGTTTCATTAGCTCATGATTATGTTTTTCAATTGCAAGTATGCCCCTAACAGTATCTGAAGGCTCTTAGTGTGAATTTGCATGCATATAGATGATTTCACGTACTTCGGATATTATAGCAGATCAGATGTCTATTGTGTTTAATGTAATAATCGATATGCATTGCTTCTACTTCAATGATATAATTAAAACAGGTATTCGGGATCGTAAGGTATGAATTTGGCTATTATTTATAGTTTCTTGATTTCTATACCCCTAAAACCCATTCGATTTGTTTAGCCTTGTCACGGATCGGGTCCGTGACGACATAACGCTCACGCGTCTTCCGACACGTAAAGTCGGGGACGTTACAGTTAGGCTCTTGATGCTCTCACTCTATGTCATTCTGCGGCTGTGACATGCTTGGCTGTCAGATCTGGTTCAAATATTGCTCTCACTGGTAGCGAGGATGGTTCTCTAAACATTGTTAATAACGCCACAGGAAAGGTTATATTCTTCCCATGCTATATGCTCTTCTATTCTATTTTGCATGAAAAGTGAACTATAGTGTGTAATTCATTGAGGTTTACCGCATTGCTTTGGAGGTTGCCGCTTATCATTTCAATCCACATGACATTCTAGTATTGTATGTAATCATAACATCTAGAATAGTCGACTGGTGTTTCTGGAATCAATCCAGTGTCGGGAAAGAATCATAAATAGTCGAAGATGTTGCACTGTATTCTATGAATATTTCTCAAACCTTGATCTGCCTAGGTTTTGTCTGTTAATTGAATGGTAAATTTGCTGTGAAATTTTAGAGTTTGTAATGCAGGGGTATTCGGGCGTCTATATGTTGTCCCACTAACCATTTTCTCCCAAGCTTCACTTCATAGAAACCGGCTTCTGTACTTGCAGACTAAAATTATCTTGTGAGCAGTCACCTCTGATATTTGAAACTTTTCTGTCACCAGGTGGCCAATTCCTTGTTGGGGCACACCAAATCCATTGAGTGTATCGAGTTTGCACCAGGGTAGGGTTAGTTTGAACGGCTGCCATCTTATTGAGTTTTCCTAGTTGGTAATGAACTTGAGAAGTCCGGTTCCATAACTTCCTCTTCTGGAATGTAGTGGTCTTCACTTGGCTGCTACAGACGGCAAGGATCAGAAGCTTATCATCTGGGATTGACGATCCTCATCTCCCCGTTGCATTCTTGAGCATGAGGTCCTTCATTTTGTATGCCACGTTCAAATTTTATATTACTATGGTACATTGGGTTGAGTCATTTCATTCGCAACAAGTCTCTCTTGAAGAAGTATGCTTTAGTAAATATGTATGCTGCTTATGATATTTGCTCATTTGATTGTAGAGAGAAGTGCATTGCTTAGCTTGGCTAGGCACGTCAAGATAGTCGCCACAGGGTCGGAAGATGGGGTGGTATCAGTATGGGACAGCCTCTCAGGAAATCAGATGAAAACATTCAACAGTCATTCAGCTACCGTCCAGGCGATGAGTGTTTTCTTGTGACCAGAAGTTTCTTGTTACAGTCTCCGACGATGGCACAGCCCAAGTATTTGAGACTGGGGAGTTCATACAACTCTTAAATTATGCTTTTTTTGGACATCGGATTCGTGCAACATTGTCCGGCCAAGGATTAAATTTTCGCTTAGGATAAGTTTTGTTGAATAAATTTCATTCTTTTGTTGTAACAATTCTGGAAAATTTTTATGAATATTGTATCAGAGCACTGAAGCAATTTTGACTCTTGGCTGCAGTACTATGTTGCAGAAGCGAGTTTGATTCTGCATTTCTATTTCCACTTCGGATTGCTGATTATAATTACAATCACAATCGAATGACTTGACATATATGTTGATATGCAGTATGCTTGATATTTGATCGATGACACCACCTCCGACCAAAATATTCTGTATTAAAAGCTTATATAGAATTCCACAAGAACAACTACATCATATGAGAAATTACACATGCTATCTACAAAACATACAAGGAGATTTGGATCCAGCAGTGAAAAATCACTCGAACATGGATCATATCGTTAACATATAGTCCCTCAGTCCCTTGAACGCATATTAGCCATCGACAACTGAGGCCGTTTAGTCTTCAGCCCCAGCTTCACCCGTCCCTTGTCCGCCAACTTCACACCATGCTGGCTGTGGAGCTTCTGCCACAAGCTTAATCCGTTGACCACCTTTCTATCACCACGATGAGCATTCCCTGGCATTATGATCGCATCCTTGCCCAGCTTAGATTTGCGGGAGTGCCTAATGTGCCTCATCAGGCGATCAACAAGGGCATGAAAATGCCCACCTTGTTGCTTCCGCACTACACTCTTACTAACTGGTCTTGGTCTTCTCGACTCCTGAACCTTCGCCTTCTCGAGGTCCCTCTCTTTCTTGTGCCTGAACATCTTGCCGATATGTCTCCATAATGATTTGGGATGCCCTGCCTCATCTTCGTCTGTAGCCTCCTGAAGATGATGGTGGTGGTGGTGGTGGTGGTGATGGTGAAATATCATCCCTAGCTTATTCTTCAATCTCCTGAATCCCCCTGTCCGACTTCTCTTCTCTGAATGATGATTTGATCTGAAGGACCTTGTGATCCTTCTCCGATGTGGGCGACCCGTTACCTGATTGTCACTACTAACCGAAGAAACATAGTCTTCTGAGCTACTCTCTTGCACCACGTGTCGTCGTTTTTCGCCAGGCGATGAACTGAACTCTTGAAAACTTGATCTGTGATCTGATGACTCAGACTCCTCGCTTTTACTGATGTCATAGCTATTGGATTGAGGAGTCTCGCGTGAGGAGGCATATGAACTACTTGGCTGACATGAGCAACTTGAAGAAAGGGGCGAACCCCAACTCGTCTCTCCTTCTGATTGCTGATGATATGGATCCCCATTATTTCGTCGACCCACTTTGGCAGTCTGTTGGGACATGGCCTTTGCGTTTGAGCGGGAAGTGGTACTAGTGCTGTTCGAATAGTTTGACGGAGTAGCACGTCTGGGTGTCTTTTCAGGGAGAATGCTATGAGGCACGTTTCTCCCTCTAGCTGTCCTGATTCGGGCGAGATTATGATCAGAAGTACTTGCTTCATGTGTTCTACGAGGACGTGCAAAGGTGGTCGAACCCACAGATGGGGCTGGTGTAGGTGATCTAGACATTGCAGTATTCCTGATCGAATGCTTTTGCGACATCTGAGTGTGGCCCTCATCCACGCAAAGTTGACTCACGGTGAACCTTAGTCCCTGAATATGTTCTGGGGTCTGACTAGCTACACTGTCATTCCGCTTTGCTGAACTCTGTGACTCCATCCTTCTCAAAGCAGCCCTTACCCTCCATCCAGGAATCTGATTCATGCGGAGCATCAAGCCAGAATTATTCTGAGACAGCCCAAGAGAAACATTGTCCAACTTAGCATCATCATCACTTTCTCGTTGAGCAGCAAACTTACTTGGCACATTAGCAACCTGACGAGACAAATTTGGCTCTATAAAGCTTTTCAGCCCCTCAATTGCTTGCAAACCGTGCCCATGTCCGAGGAACTTGCTAGTCTCCCTTTGGTCACTTTTTCCAACGGCTCTTTGCTTTAGCCTTTCTAACGGACTATGCAACTCCGGAGCTACTCCCAGGTTAGTTGCATTGTTTGCAACAGGTGTACCGTCGGTCGTAGGGGCTTGAATCGATCGAATAAGAGACTCAATTCTCTTCAATTTAACTACGACATCATCTGAAATATCATCGATCTTCGTAGCATTCTTCACATCACCCCTAGCATGCTGTCGCCCCACAAGTCTCTTCGGACCCTCAAGAACCTGAGCTCTCACTGAACAGGCCACTGATTCAGCATCACTTATGTTGTATTTATACTCACAATTTCTGCCTTTACCCAGCATACCACCCTCAGATTCTGAAGGCTCCTCAGAATCGGCTACTTTAATAGTCTTATTGGTAACGCCGACACCCTGGGGCTGATGTAGTGTTTTGAAGTCTTGATCGTACGACTGGTTGTTTTCTCCTAGGTATTTCATCTTCTTTACAGGCATCAAACCCCGCACACTTTTCCGTTGACAGGCCAGGCACCGTCTCCTTCTACTCTGGGATTCATTGCCTGAGCTTCTGGGTTGAGATAGATCATTAGCATTTATTTCACCATTCAACTTGAAAATTTGCTTCTTGGATGTACGAGGAGCTGTAGTCCCCTGAGGAACAATCTTGTTGTCCTGTACAGGTGATACCTTCCTACTACACCCCGGGGCAGATGGGAACCTTGGATTCTGGCTGAGATTTTCTTGCTCACTTAAGCAAGGCCAAGCGAAAGCACTCGGTTTTGCATCTGCCATCTGCCATCAGTCAATTCAAAGAAAATCAGAATTCAGATGGACAGCTACAAGACAATCTATAGTCATACAACAGTTATGCTGAACAAACCTATACAGCTCTAACTCAAGAAATCACATAACCAGCAACGAAACACCAGCATGGAAATACCCTGTTGGCGAAAATTCTGCCGACCATAGGGTTATCTATTAACGCAGAAGGAAAACAAGGCCTACCCGAAATCATCGAAAAAACAAGAATAAGCACCGAAACGACAAAGCGATCCCATTTAACATACATTGTTCGAAACAACAATGCATTTAACGATTAATCAATACTTCCTTATGCGATTAGGTCACCCACATACGAATTGATAAAGATGAAATGGGGTGTGGAGATTGAATACAGAGAAATCGTACCTGTGGTGAAGAAGAAGAAGAAGAAGAAGAAGAAGAAGAAGAAGAAGAGCGAGTTGACGATCCTCGATGGCAAGCCCGAATCGGAGGCGTGATTGGGGAGGAACTGTAATTTTCTCCCAACGGTTTATTACTGCTCTCAGAATTACGGTCTGTTCTTTTTACTCGAAGGAGAAAAAAATAAGATATTAACTACTCTATTCCAACATTATTGCAACAAATCGTTCAGGGGTTTCTTGATTTTAATAATTTTGACAAAATTATACTCCTTATGTTTTCCTTCAAGCCAACGGAAAATTCAAACTCTTGTAAAATAAATAAATAAAATTTACATTTTTAATAAGTTAAAAAATCCTAACTTTCATTCAACCCATTGTCAATTTTATCCAAAAATAATAAATATTATAGATAAATTGAACCGTTATATTTGACAAACTGATGAAAAAATTATGTGAAGAAAAAGATAATTAATAAAACAAGAAAATTATTGTTGATAACACATAAACTGCGTGTAAATACATTGTATATGTTTGTAGTCCTAGGTTGTTTTGTGTACTCTTGGTTGTGGACCTGTGCTATGGGAATACGGAATGCTTACTGGTATGAGTGAAATTATATATCAAAATTCATAGCGATCATTTGTTTGATGAATGTCTGCTCGTTTCTTCCAGATCATTGCAGGATTCCAAGAATGCAATTGCAAGCTTTTCGGAAGGAAGCATGCACGGACCTTGCTCAATGTATAGATTAACCAGTGTTAATATTCAGATATCAATAAAAAAAATTTTCCTGACTTTCGAGATCTTGTACTATAGCAACTTAGTGTGTTGGCTGTTGTAATAAGCTATATGAGTTCATTCTCATCTTAAGATGTTTCCAACCAAACTCTCTTTTCTTTCTAGTGATTGTGGAATCATTATGTAGAACTTGCCTTCATTGAAATAGATCCGACATCATTGCCACAATATCATATGCATTAACAAGAGTATATTTGATTTTTTTTTTCAAATGGATGCATGCTGAAGATATTCTACGTCCTGTTTCTTTTGCCACAATCCGCTGTACAAATAACAAGGACTGAACAAATAACAAGTTTCTTAGGCTTGGATCCAAATCATGGCTTATGGACAGAATTTGATTTCGGGGATGGAATTATCATTGGAATTATTGACTCAGGAATATGGCCAGAACATCACAGTTTTATGGATCATGGACTGAAACCTATTGGTTCAAGATGGTCAGATCAGGCAGATACGTCCCTGCAGCAGACTTCAACCTTAATCTCTACAACAATAAACTTATTGGTGCAAAAAGTTTCAAAGAAGGAATCGAGATTCGAGGCATAGACGAATATTTCTCAACAAGGGATCTGCGAGGGCATGTAGTTATATTGCTTTTGTTGTAGCAGGATCAGGAGTACAAAATACAAGTATGTCTGGTGCATGTTTAGGGACATCACAGGGGGTACCCCCTAATGCAACGATTGTGGTTTACAAAGTTTGTTGGACTGATAAAAGGTTGAAGAGTAAAGTATTATAGTAGTAGTGGATCAAGCCATAAAGGAGGATGTACATATCTATAACGTCCCATTTTTTCTGAACCTATTGCAATAAATCATGTGGCGTTATTGTCGTTAAGACCCACACAACCCCAGCAAAACTCAAACGACTAATCAGGTTTAGACATAAAAAACAAATGAAAATACCATCAACACTAATCTCCCAATCATTCAATTTACAGAAATTATAAGATAATATTATTCTTAACCCAAAATGGAGTGGCAGTTTTACAAAATTAGATGAATTTATACATGCATGCATCCTCGTTTTCTAATTCGTCCCACCACTATTCATCGTACCTGAAAAAAAATAAACAAAAGAAAGAAAAACAAGTAACTGTGAGTTAAAATAGCTCAATAACGTATCGATATTTTTATCAAGGGTTTTACGAGAGAAAGTAAAGGAAATAAATGATCACTTAGATCTTTTTATTCCAACACACGGAATCAGCACACCAGTCAGACAAAACAGAATTATCTCTAAAATCAACACCTCAGTCAAACAGAACATAACTGTCATTGAAAATGAAGAGAGAGGCTAGTCACACAGATCACTATTGCAACTCATAGAAACCTGCCAATCAAACAGACAAGTCAGAACTGTTACAAGGACTAAAACACAGAGTCACCAGACAACCATTTAAACCAGACCACTTAAACCACGCCTGACTCTCTCCACCCACACCAACTCCAACCAGACTCAACCACATTGAACTCATAGTGTGACCTGACTCACACCATCACCACCAATACAGACGACGACACGCAAATCACAGTATGAGTTGACTCACTCAAACCATATCACACATAAACTGTTATATCTTGACTTAGGCCAAACACTGTTTGTTTCTTTTTTTTCTTTTCATTGCATGGGTCATCAAGTAGGGAGAATAAAAACCCTCACTGAAGTCCTGGGTCTCCTGTAATGAGTTTCACAACAAACCAAAACGATCTTCCTAGATCGTTGCATGCATGCAAGGTGGGAACGCGCTCATATCTCCCCTTGTTCAGTCCAATACACACCAACATACCTAGTTACAGTGTAACACCACCGACTTAGACTCATAACTAGTCAGGCAGTGACCAATCAAGCATTATACAAAATTATGAAATGTTCATCAATCACAAACAATATTACTAACCATTCACTGCACAGAGATTCCATCACCCAGCACATCAGAACCCAGAACATAGAACCTAATTTCCAGCACATTAAAACCCAACACCCAGCTCATAACATTATTCAACAGCACCTAGTGCTTTGCAATCACAATATTTAACATAAGTCATGGTTCGTGACTACGTTACACAGAATCCGATGCATATAAACATACTCTCTCATATATTATGTGCATCGCGACGTTATCTATAATTTTAACGTGAACTAAACGTTATCATCTACCATCAACTTTAACGGAATCTAAACGTTATCCGTTGATGCAATTCTTCACGAACACCCCATTGTCAGCGCTTTTGAATATTAACATGCACCGTCTTTAAATCCTTTTTGTACTTCCTATTTTGATGTCTTTCCATATTTAGCATACACAAACTTAGTGTAATATTTCCCCCTCCCTTCATATTCGTTTTCTTCCCTGCACATGTAAACAAAACCACACACTTTTAAATCATCACACCTCCATTTCGTATTTCCTTTCCTGCACAAACAAACACACATACACAGGCCCATTGAAACTCATACCATCAAAGACATGGTGATCAACTCTATGTGAAATGGTCTTTCGGCTCCATGTTGTCGCCCCTCTGCTCCTTCGAATCAATTGTATCCAGGTGTTCTAGATAAGGATATGGGGTCAGTTTTAGATGTTCCAGCTAGTGGATCAAAGGCAGCTAACGGACTACTATCTCCTTCGTTCAAAAGTTGGGGCAAAGGACTAACTTGTACCTAGGAAATTCAAGGGCGTGGAGGTATTGAAAGACTCTCTTAATAGTACCTTAGAGATGGCCTCTTGCCATCCGTCATATTATTATATTCCACTAACAGTTTTTCCATGTTAAATCATCTAACATCACGAGAACACAAGCATGTACCATTCTCATTTCTTTTCCTTGTTGATAGTTTTGTACCTTGTAACTAGCAGCCAATTTCTTGTTCCATCTCTTTCACAACGAAGATATGGCAGCAAAGCTGCCTTCGACCATGGCTTACCATCACAATTAGGGAGGACACGCTTCCACGACAGCGACCAGTTGTTGATAGTGACCACAGAATCGGCGAGGGCGATGCTTGAGTAAAGGTAATCCCGCCAAGGTGTGGCATGCGTCGTATGGTTAGTCAATGATGACATCGGATCAACCACGAAGCTTTCCGCTTTGGTTTACCATGACGCGGAGGGTAAACTGCATTGACGATCTCATTTCAATTTTCTCATGGCTAGCCGAGGGGAAGAGCAAACAGGGCCCGACGGAGAAAGAAATGGCTGACCCTTCCTTGGCCAGTTCCAATGAGAGCAAGGTTTGGGGGGAGATATTGAAAGATCCTTCAAGAACACCATTCTGCATGCTCTTCGGGACGTTTATGGCTGCTCCTCATGTGGTTGGAGTTGCACCACAAAACTATATTATTCGTTGCTCCTCATTATATCAATGTAGAATTCAATATATTCGTTGCTCCTTATGTTGTTGGAGTTGCACCACAAAACTAATGGAGTTGCTCCTCATTATATTAATGTAGAATTCAATATATTATTCCTTCATTATATATTCATTGTTTGTTCACCTTGATCAGTTTATTGTTCATTCGTTCTGTTTCATTTTTCATTCATTTCCGTTCATTATAATTATGATGACATTTGGACACAATTTAAAACATATTAGCAATCACTACTTTTGCTACCTCAATTTTCCTCTATCCCATACCGGAGTCATATCAATGTCGAATTTAAATCATCCCTCAACTCACCCTCTCCCATGGATACCATATCTTTTTTTTTTTATAAATTTCATCTATTATAGAAATTGATGTTCATCACTGACAAAATGTAGGTGTGAGTTAGAAGGCGAATAGCAATTTCCTTCATAGCCAGTAAATTGATTCACACGAAACCCAAACACATCATCCCCACGCATATAAACCTCCCCTTGTCTTCATCACAAAATCCCATTTCTCCTCTCTTAATCTCTCCCCTCAGAACTCAAAAGCAATCAATTTCAAGATTATGAGGTTTTAATCACTCGAAACTTCATCAACAGTCGTCAAAGTCATCAGAATCTTCATTAATCAATGGCCATTAATCACATATAACCAAGGTTGAAGGCTTTTTCATGTGGGCCGTTCAATCCTCAGCTGTATGATACCTGTTCGGCTGTTCCATTCGATACCCAATATCTAATTTTGTGTGTTTTGGGGGATTTTGGCAGTGACCCGTTGATTAAAATCATCTCTTTTGCTTGACCTCATCTGGGGTTTCAACATGGTGGTGTTCACAGCTCCATGCCCCTCAAATTCAGTGCTGTATAATGAAACCCTGTGTGCATGCTCACCTGGGTTCGTCTTCAATGTCAGCACTGGGTCTTGTGCTCAGTTCACAGTGTCTGATTCTGAATGGGTACTCAATTCTGGTGTTGATTACTCTATTGGGTTCCCTGTGAGTTTGTTTCAGTTTGATCAGATCAAGAAATTTACTCAATCACAAGCTGTGTTCTTGGAAGCAACTGCTTTCTTGGTGATTATTTGGCTGGTGTTTTGTGGGGCTGTGAGGTTTGGGAAGTTGGGTGATGGGAGGACACCTTGGTTCAATATCAGGTGGTTGATTAGTCGCTTGGATATCTCGTTTGCCACCAGCCATTACCTGGTATGCGTTTTGGGTTATTCTTATTGTTATCTTGTTGGACTATCATGATCACGCTGATGATTTTGCACAAAATAATGGAGGGGGATTATTTTATCATGCCCATGTAAAAAACCACATATATTGGATAAAAGGCAATTGTTGTCATTGTTGATGATGGTGCTTTTTCAATGTGTTTCTACTGGTGGACTTTTGGACTTGGACGTTAGAACAGTGGGCATTAGGTTTGAAAATGATTGGGTTTAACAATAACTTTCATAAAGTTTCCATCAGAATAGAAATTATTTGACTTTTGGTTGAAGTAAGGAATTGTTCGATGCAAGGTTGAAGCCTTGACGGATCCTTTGGTGACTATTCTTCATTTATTCCTTCAGTTTCTCAATCTCGGTGTTTGACTGGCTAAATTATCCGGTGATTGGTGCTAATATTGGTGTCTATTGCATGATGAATCGGTGACCCTATTATCACTTAACCTTCGATGCTTGCAACTTTGTTAGCATATGAGGAGGAATACGTTTTTACAACGGTGTTTCGAGTTGTTACTTTTTGTGGAAGAGAAGTTGATTCTTGATTTGGCACACAGGGGCGTCAGGACAATGTTAGTTGTGCGTAGATCTTGGAGGAAGCTTCCTTTTGCTGAATTCATCTCATGAAAACGAACCATTTGCATAGTCTTACAATGTGCTATTTGTCGTGCAGAGAATACTTGTATAAGGTTATTTGAGCAGTTACCGTTGCTTTTCCTGGGGCAGTTTTTTTTGTGGTATAGAGGGTAATTCTTGTTATGTAAGCAATAGGACAATGTAGATTATACATATATTAGCATTCTTGGCATAAAACGTACCAATTTGAATTGTGGTTAAAGGGGCTTTATCTGTCATGTTTTGCATTGCAAGTATGAGAGTATGATGCATGGGTTTTTTATATAAGTTCCTTATGAGAATTGTAACCATTTGACTTCACAGTGAATTCTCAGTTTCATGCATTTGAGCCATCCGTTGTTTCCTCCAGGATGATCAGAAGGTAGTTTTGAAACGCAAAACTGAACTTGGCGGTGCATTCTCCATGGCTAGCTGGATCTTATTCATTGGCCTTGTCGCTGCGTGAGTATTGTATTTATGCGATCTTCTTCTCCAGGAGTTGTCATGAAATGTGTCATGTTGCTTGTTTTACTCTCTCATATTCTCAAGGTTTTCTGGACTTACAGGTTGATATACCAAGTCATATCAAAAAGAAGTGTTGAAGTGCACAGTGTCAGGGCAGCCAACGCTCCTGACTTAGTCTCCTTTGTCAACAATTTGGAGTTCAATATAACAACCATTTCTAGCATGAGTTGCGCTCAGTTGCGTGGTCTGGGCACTTTAGCCATGGGAAACCCAGGATCCATTGACTATAGAACGGCGAGTCTCTCAACATTTGCAAACTACTCTTGTTTGAATAGCAGCAGAGGGCCGACCATCACTCTTACCTGCAACAATTGTCCGCTAAACTGGGATAATATTTACATCAATTGGCAGTTTGTCGATATTCCCAATGAGCCAGCAGCTGCTGTTGGTTTCCAGTTCAACCTTACAGCGAGGAATCCTGCTTCTAAAAAGCATATGAGTTTTGTCAGTGGCGTCGTGAATAATGGATCGAGACAAGATGACAAGACTGTCACATACCGAGGACCAGGCATGAATATTCTGAAATTTAATGTGGCGCTGAGAATATACCATAACTTCCACGATCTGAAGCTTGTTCAACCTCTGCTTCATGAATTTCTCCCGGGATCCTATGTTACCGATGCAGTTCAGTTGCAATCTTCATTGCAGAATCCAGCACACGGGTTTATAAACAATAGTTTGTCCGTCAAATTTCTCTCTGACTACATAGTTGAGGTTGATCGTGATAGCTTCGTGGGATTAGGTTTGCATCTCTCTCTGGACTGCTATTTATTTTCCCCTGATGTTGCTGTTAATGTGTTTGCTCAATTTCTTTGATTTTTAACTATTTATGCACTGCCTGTCACTGTTAATATCTTGTCTTTGTATATGGACGCTTTAATATTTTGTGATGTTCTTACGCACTTGGCATCTTTGGGATCTGCAGTTGGCTTCCTAGCCAATGTTGGTGGGCTTTATTGTGTTTGCATTGGGATATTTTTCTTCCTGTTAATCCAAGTATGTCTCTGTCACTGTCTTGTATCATCATTTCCGTCCTATTTGGTTTTTTTTAGCTGTTCTCATGAGCTCTGTCCTTCTTAGTGTGAGCACAGGATCAAGAGACTGCGACATGAGGATCAGGTTCTAAGAAGAATTAGACAAAGACGGAAAGCTCAAGAACGTTGGGATAAAGTATGTAATTCCTGTATCTTCTGGGGCCATCTTCTGTGCATTGGTGTTATCGTTTGTGGTACTTTATTCCCTGTTTTACTTGGATTTGACGAAACTTATTTTGTACTATTAGTTGCGAAAGTATGTGATGTATACATGGGGCTGTCGGTCGTTGCAAGAAGGGATTGATTACGATAACCAAAAATCGTGTTGTGCTGGTGGTCTCCCTGTACCGGTTAAGAGACGTGCTTCGTTGCGCAGAAGGATGCAGCAGGAGATTAATTTGCATACCATCAGTTTTGACAAAAATGGCAGGTCATCTGATGAAAAGGTACTTATCTCGTCCTGTTATTATTTTGAGGTCAGATTCTTGTTGGAATTGCTTACTCAGTCATCAACCGATGAGAAAATATAAGATACTTCAGTGGCATCAGCTGAAGTAGGATTGATTATCAGGTTCTGCAAGGACCATCAGCACCTGGGACTGATAACCATCCTATAGGGAACACCGTTCTTTTTCAACCATCTGAGGCTCGAAATGATGATATTCTTCCTCTACCACCTAAACCAGGTAAGCTTCGTAATATAGTCGGCGTGTTTCTTTTAGTCACTCTTAAACCAGTTCCACCATAATGAACAAGATTGTTAGGCTCCATTGAAAATGTCTTTTCATCGGTCTAACTTTATTGCGTTTAGCTAATCGTATGATTTTGTGCAGCATTAAGGGGTGATTCTCCTATGGATGTAGCGGAGGTTCAGAAGAGCATTCAAGACCTGTATGAATACAATGCCAAGCTCAGAGAGAAATTGATTGCCACTCAGTCCATGCTCGATACTTTGACGAAGAATGCAGTTTCCTCGTCTGCAGCTCATGCGAAACGATAGCGTTGGCAAGCAAGTTATTCGTATCGACACTGTACAGTACCTTGCACCATAGACTCTTGAAAATCCTGGAAAGTTGCCAGAAAACCCCGGCATAGTCTCACAAGAAGTAGATCAGAGGAATAGATGTGAAAGATGATGGTAGCTGTAGTGATCGGGATGCAACTTGTGGTTCTTTTGTGTATATAGTGAAACCGTCGATATCTGTTTATGATGATGAGAGCTCTCCATAAACCTCAGTATGATCGTGTTGTTGGGCCGTTCCCCATGGATATCATTCGTTATTTCATAAACGTAATGCCAAAGTTTGTGCAAATAGTTACAAGTGAATATTCAAAGCACTCAATCTACTTCGTCCTCTTGCAGCTTGCTTTACATTAAGCATAAGTCTATGCAAGGTGGTCACATAATATTACTACTTGATAAGTACGCGAGGAAAGAAAGAGCTAATAGATACAGATGCCAAGCTCTAGTTCTGCTTTGACACCTTCAAATTTCTGCTGTTCAGCAAAAACCATAGACCAAACATCCTGAAGGGCAGAAGTATCCCCGTATCATCATCCTTTGCCGCAGCAGAATACAGTCACTTCCTGTATCTTTGCATCATTGCCAGGTCGAACCGCAGTCAAAGCACCAACAGACTTGTAAGGGTGCTAAAGTTCTGGGCATTTTATCCTTTCATCAGTCCTCTCGCCTGCCGCCACGCTAGACTAGAGTGGCTTACTGGCTTCTCAGTAGTAATCCACAGTATCTTCACTCAAAAAGAGATTTAACTCGCCTGTTCCTAGTAGGACCGTCTCTAGCAGCAGGGATTCCCAGAGCATTAGCAAACATCCTTCTAGCAGCTCCTAGATTTTCCAATCTTGCATCTGTTTTTGAAGCGCCAGAACCCTCTCTATGTCTTGGTTTTGTGCCAACAACAGGCGACCTTTTATCCGATACTTTATGAGTCTCAATGGTTCGGGAAGGTGTGCTGCAGTCAAGGTCATTTCCTTTTGGATCAACATCACTAGCATTTTCATGCTTTTCTTGCTCTTCACTGCTACAGGCAAGGCTGCACTGCTTGATTCTTTTACCCAGTGCATGGGTAATCATACGACGAGCAACCACAGGATCATGGCGTGGCTTCTGCCTCTCTACCTCCTTCAACTCACCGTCCATGGAAAATATCCGCTCCCGTGCAGCCAGATAAGCCTCCTCCCTCTCCTCAAGTGTGGTAGGTCGAGAGGGGACTTTAAACTTCAGCACTGGAAAAGCAGGAACGACAGAATCCGCCGATCCTGTTTCATTTGTCAGAAGCATGCATTACAGACAATATGCTATGCCTATCACATTAGTTTCAGTTCATAGCAAGGAGGAGAAAAAATAGAAATGAAAATGCTCCTAGAAAGCGAAAGAATCTCCCCAAGGTGTGACAGAATATTTAAATCAGAAATACTATTCAACGCAAGTTCTAAGTGAAAGGTACTCCCAATTTCTAAGAACATCGATGTGCCCACAAAATGAAATCATGAAGGGGGAAAAAGAATCAGTCCGAAGAAGAAAAAAATTACAGAACTGAACAAAGAGTTGGGAGACACTGAACAAGTCCTTTGAAGAAGAAAATTACAGCACTAAGCTTTGAACCAGTCGTAATCACCCCACCAACAATCAGTGCCTCCCAGCAGTAAAAAGAATCAAAAAGGAAAGCTTACCAGCGGATGTGTTACGTCTTCTCAACACCAGGGGAGGTGTACCTGGAGGTGCAGGCGTATCATCCTGCCATAAGATATCACTGACCAGGACGGAGGGTCTGCAATGTATATCAACAAGTCTAATGAGCATAAAGACTGAAGACTGGGAACTTGCAACCCAAACACCAGGTTTTCATCATACAAATCAGATCAACAGCATAAGAAGCCTAGAGCATCTAGATTTCTATTTTCCCGGCAGTACAGGTTTCACCGCTTTTTATGTCTCCCCTTCTCAGTCAGTTTCTCACTACAGGATATGAATTTGTTAACAGCATAGAAAATATAAATCTGCAATACAAGTTTCAAAACAAGGCATGGGTATACTATACCCACATTGATGTCTCAGGGCATTGCTCCAAGACCAAGTGCCTGTCTTCTCCTTCGCCAACAGACTGATGATCAAACCTTGAAGATGAAAACCAAATTAATGACTGTCAGGTCACTTTTAAAGAAAGTGCACCATCGAGAAAACGAAGAAGAAAAACTGTATAAAAAGGAAGAAGAACATTACCCAAATATTTCAGCTAAACGATGCAAGAGGAGGCGGTTATACGAACTCATTGGTTCCAACTCTATGACTCCTCCTTGGCTGCAAGTAAACATAACTTGTTTATACTAGTTGATGGGACATGGGTTTAGCTTTAGAGTAGCAAAGTTGGACACACAAGAATCCCGTAAACTAGTCACTTTTCACTACGGCAATAAATGTTCACATCAGCGAATTGCGGAAACAACACCTTTAACCTTTAAAGAAAAACACTAAGACCAAACTCCACCAGTTACTAAAGGAACCAATTTTGTACTAGCAGAGACAGATCCAAGCGATAGTGCAATCCAAAACATCAGTAGCCATAGGAAACATAAACCGTGATGTACCTCATGTCATCTTGAAGGTAGTCTACCAATGCTGCTTCGACTGAAAGAACAAGATACTTGCAAGGCAGATTGTCCTTGACAAGAGAAGCCAGTTCCTCAACCTGCACATGGAACGCCACCGACGGGTAACACATAAAATTACTTCATCCACACACGTAGAGAAAACAAACTAGCGAGAGGATAAAAAAACCATCCAAGCACATGATGATGATTTGTGTATCCATCCGCTACGATTTTGAACATATACAAAGACATACGATTCTAACTCCGACCGACCCATCACACAATCTTAAATACCCACCACAAAAATCAGCTTACATCGAATCGATAATTGCCCATCGTCTAATTTGACAATTATAAACAGAATACTCAAATATCCACATCGAACAACTGTAATCACTGCACTGCTAATCGATTACACAGAAAACAAATCATGGGTTTGACACAACTTGCTACTTGCACAGGAAATCACACGATTATTTAACTTCCACAAGCAATTAAAGCAGCAACAGATTCGAGGTTTCGAAAAGGAAACACAAGACTACTAGGGAAGAAAGCGATGCCGCGAAAACGTGAAAAAAGATGGATAGAGAAGGAGAGTGGGATGAACCATAGCAAACTGGGTTACGCTCATCGTTGAATTATGCGAATTCCTCGAGTTTGCCGCAGAAATCGAAAGGAAATTGCAGGGACCCGAATGAGATTATTGGGATTTTATTCCTTTCTGAGTTGTTGTATGCAACGTGTTCCAACGAACCCTAACCAGAGGTTACGCTACGGACTCGGCACAATGATGAGATTGGCATGAGTTACTGTGATCTTGGTTGGATCCAATTTAATTATAATTTTTTTATTATTTTAAAATAAATAAATTATTTTTTAATATAAAATAAATATCAAATCAATTTTATCTAATATATTTATTATCTTTTTTTTTTTCATAAGTCATGCATATTACAATAAACTTCACCCACTCAAAAAATACATTTCTTCACTTAAATTCATATAAAATCAATACTCGTATAAATTCTCGTGTCGGATCGACATGTTACAATTAAATTGGGTCAGAGTGAGTATTATCTTTGGAACTTGACGGATATATATGATGACACATTTAAACTTAGATGTGTCTACATAAATTCAATGATTGAAATTGAAACATAGAAGGGGAGATGCATCTTAAAATGAGAGCCTAACAATTAATAAACTTATTATCATAAAGTGAGGATCATAACCCCATATAAATCTCTCTCTACGTTTTAATCTCAAACGCTGATTTACATTAGACACATCTAAATTTAGATGTGTCATGACATATATTCGTTTTTTTCTTATTTTTGTTTAGAAATATAAACAAAGTTTGTATCTAATTATTTAATCATATGTTTTCTAAGAGAAAATTTAAAATCTTAATGTATTTTAGAGCAAGTACAATACACTAGTCATATGGATTGTTATATTCAAAATGTAACAATGGATCACAAATAAATATTGACTATTACTAAATCTCATGTTGTACATAGCAACACAAATGACTATTGTCACTTTTTTCACATCATCAAATTTAGTCAATTAAATCCAAACAAAAAAAACAAAAGAAAAATACATGAAACAACCTTAACCATTCATTTGTAATTGTAGCTAAATTATAGTATAACATTGTTAAAACATGATATACAATATTATTCCCATCCAAATTGCGATAGTAGTTAAGAATTGATGAAGTCAAAACAAAAATTAATGCATTCAATATATTATATAAAAGAAGAGTAATTCTGTCCAATATTTTTTTTATGAATATAATATCTTAATAGATATTATTTTGTCTTACCTCATAATTTTATCAAAAATAACTATTGACATTGAACTTCTCCAACAATCGAGAATATATATGTCAGCTAATGATCTGACAGCTTTATTCTAAATTGTTTTTTGTTTGTCACTCTAACCTATGTTCAATTCAGTTTGGGACTTCATTGTCTCCTTTTCCCTTTCCAGGTTTCCTTCTTCAATTGCCCTAAACCCCAAAATTCCAACCGGGTCTGCTCATTTTCCCCAGTTTCTGATTGCCCACATAGTCAATCCAACATATGATGATTCCCATTTCTCTAAACACTCAATCATCATCAAGCTCTGATCCTTTTCCTATCAACTCGACCCATAAGTTCTATCTGCAACCCAGTAGATCAGTTCTTGTTGTTTTAGAATAGATGATAATAATCCCAATTTGAAACTGCTGAATCAATCCCTCATCCGGGGTTTTAGCTAGTGGCAAATTGATTCTTGAATATGGTTTCTGTGTCAAATTCAGTGATCAGTCCCTTACCCATGTCATGGAGCAACTTGCATTCTTTCAGGTTATCCGATTTTCGGGCCGGCGTGGCTAAGCGGCGAGGGGGCTTTAGAAAGGGTGCTGTGTGTGCTTGTATGACACCTCCAAGTAATCTCAGAGATGGGTTTTCGTCGATCAGTTTGAAAGTGAGTGATTTGTTTTGATTGACTATGAATCATTCATTGTGTTTATCATTGTTGAATGGAGCTGTTGGGATTGTCGTGTGATTTTCTGCCCATCTAATGTCGAATTTCGTGTGAATTTTTGTGTCATGAAAGTGATATGTTAATTGCATTTTGTTGCCAGGATTCATCTAAACCAGTGAATTTGAGCTCATTTCGAGACAGCGAAGATGAAGCGGATGTGCTTGTTGAGTGTAGGGATATTTACAAGTCATTTGGAGAAAAGCACATACTAAGAGGCATAAGCTTTAAGGTTAGTATTTAGTTCTACGTATACAAGTTCGTTTGAAAGTGTCAATGTAACCAATAAGCCAGACAGAAGTTCGTTTTTTTGTTTTTTTTTTTTTTTTTTTTTGGTATAGATTAGGCATGGGGAAGCTGTTGGAATCATTGGGCCTTCTGGCACTGGGAAATCTACTGTTCTAAAGATTGTTGCGGGGCTTCTTGCGCCAGACAAGGTACATAGTGGCCTTGTCCTTCATACCGCTATCACTATTTTTTGAGGTTCCAGGACATTGTAAATATGGCCAATTGAGATGAATGATGTACATTGTTTTGGTTGTGTTATGTGCAGGGAGATGTTTACATTCGTGGAAGGAGGAGAAAAGGGTTGGCTAGTGATGAGGAAATATCAGGCGTTCGAATTGGCTTGGTAATCATCACTACATGTATGACAAATTTTAACTGGATCAGCATTATCTCTGTGCTGATCAGCTTCTGTCATTTGGATTGCAGGTCTTTCAGAGTGCGGCGCTGTTTGATTCTCTAACTGTACGTGAAAATGTTGGTTTTCTTCTGTAAGAGTCTTTCTTGATATCCCTACTCAATCAACGTTGTACTGTTTCTTTTGCTCTTGTGCAAACTATCTGCTAACATTTCTGTCATTTTCTGCCCATTAAGATATGAACATTCTAGCATGACTGAAGATCAAATTGCAGAGATAGTGACAGAAACTCTGGCTGCTGTTGGACTCAAGGTCTGGACGCAATATTTTTCATCTTTGAGAAACAGGAATTCACAATGTTGTTCTGGAAAGTTACATACATGTTTTTCTCATGATATTTTACCTCCTTTTTATACAATGGATTAGGGCGTTGAGGATCGGTTGCCCTCTGAGTTGTCCGGAGGAATGAAGAAGAGAGTTGCCTTAGCCCGATCAATAATATTTGACACTACAAAGGATACTGTTGAACCAGAGGTACCTTTGGTTCATGATGACTTCAATGTTTTGCTTCATACTTGTAACTTGTCTACTGTTTGGTGGCATTATGAATATCATGGACTATGGCAATCAATATTGTTAAACTTAATCGGGAAAAAATATCACTCCCTCCGTCCCATATTATAGCCAATATTTTCCTATTTGGGTCGTCCTAAAATATAATAAATATATCATATTTAGCAACATTTTCACATAAAAAACACCAAAATAAGTCACCATCTGTTACAGTAAACCCATCATCTTCTTCCTTCTTCCTTTTCCTCTCTCATTCTCTTTTCTAAACCTCAATTACATATCACTATCACTAAAAAAATACTTTTTTTCACCAAATCCAATAAAAATTCCATACATACATAAATCCGTGTGTCTTATTAAACCATTCGTTATATTTTGGGACGGAGGTAGTACTAATATTGCACAAGGTTATAAAAAGCAATTTCATTATGCGTTCGGTCCAAGGCCGAATCCTGCTTAAAAGATTTATACGGTCGATTATGTGGTTTATTCGAACTTCAGTATTCATGTATATATTTCCATATGAATACTTCATATGTATATTAATACGTATTATAAATGATAAGCTTTATAATTGAAAGCCTAGTAGAGTTGCAAGACACCTACTAAGGACTATTTTACACTATTCATCCTAGATAGATCCTATAAATTTTATACTAAATTTGGACGTCCCACATAAATTGCGATGTTTTTTAAATTAGTAAGTTTTTATTGTCAAAAGTTCTAAAATATCCCTATTTTATATCAAATCATTTTCTTCAACGTTATTTTTTCTCTCTCCATCCAGTGACAATTTTCACCTTTACTTTCTCTATTCACTCATAATTATTATTATTCATCTACTCACGGTACAAATGAGGGCATTTTGGTAAAAACTTTTAAAGTCAATCCATTCCTTAATAATCGTGTCAAGTCAACCCATCGTAATTTATTTGGTACGGAGTGAGTACTTACTAAGTGTTATTTTACATAAATGATAAGTTCCCATGGTCTAGCCTTTAAATTTTATGTTCAATGCTTTCCTTTTTCCTTTTCTTTTTGGTTTTTTTTTTTCAAATTTAGATTTTGAAAAGGATGACATCAGTAATAACTTAATAAAAAGAGCAAAAAGATTTTTTTATCATGTTTAAACGTGATTAAGCATAGAATATTCATTTTTATCGATAATTCACTAATTAAATGCCTCCACTGCATAATGAGAGTGAATAATGGGATTTCTATTCGCTCTTGTCCCGAATAAGTTTAAACGTCCAAATATTCAGCCGAATAAACCGAATTTTACAACATTGATATTGCGTCTCTTCCATCTCGGCCAGTCAAGTGTTAGGCATTTCGCTACACTTAAATAACCCTCGTGAAGAGGCGCACTCCGATTGTCAAATTGTCGCAACCAAGTTCAATCATTATCTTGGGTAAACCCCTGGTTGCTTTTCACAACCTATCTAGTAACACCAATTAGTTGGTGCGTTGAAAGGGAGCAACAATTGGAGCAAACTCATGGTGAAGTTTCCATTTCGGGTGTTTTATTGACTGCTCGCTTCTAATTCCTCATGCACAATCTTTAGTGTGGTCATCGGGGTTTCTCCTAGTTTTATGTTCTTTCTTCATTTTCTAAGGAGACGACTTGGAGTTCACTCGTGTATTTGTTGGCAGGTGCTTTTGTATGATGAACCAACCGCTGGACTTGATCCGATTGCATCCACTGTAGTTGAAGATCTCATCCGTTCAGTTCATCTGAAGGGTGAAGATGCATTGGGAAAGCCCGGCAAGATTGCATCATACGTAGTTGTGACTCACCAGCATAGTACAATTAGAAGAGCAGTAGATAGGTAGTGCCTTGTTTCGAAAAAAATTCCTTCATGAACATTGTCAATTCATTCTCTTCGTGATCAAAAAATTTTGTAGGTTAATCTTCCTGCATGACGGGAAGATCGTATGGGAGGGATTGACCCATGAATTTACTTCATCCACAAATCCTATCGTCCAACAGGTAATGATTATGATCTCAATCTCATAATTCGTCTTAACATCTTTCAGTGTCGATAATTATGTATGTATGGCTTGGTACTGCCAGTTTGCGACAGGGAGCCTGGAAGGACCCATAAAGTATTGACACCGGAATACACCTCCATTTTTTCCTTGAGAAAGAATTGCCAATCGATTGCTGTTGAAACATGTCTAAAGGTGGATGCCTTTAAGCTTCAAAGAGAGATTTTCTCTGAACTTATTCAGAGGAACCCAAACGAACAGCTTCCAAAACAGGAAATGTTTTGTGCATCCATGATACTTACTGAAGCATTGAACTCGTCAGCTTTGGTAATTCTTCCTCCAACCAGAGAGCCCGACGATTTTGATTGACGAGGATAGTACCTAGATACCTTTTTGTCATGCATACATCCAGGACTTGGCATAATCTGTCAGGTGGAAAATATCAGAGGTATCGGTGTATAAGCTACTGTGTACATGACATATCCTTACTCTTGAATAGATAGCAAGACTGGGGGTCATTGTAAGTTGTAACTTGACTCTACCTCGAATGCATTCTATGCTGATATGCAGCCCCTCCTTCAGAGTAATTCTGCCAACGGTGTAGCTTGCATTCAAATAAGTGTTTGTTTTATGCGCGTAAAGCTTATCAGAAGGCTTCATTTCAAACATATGGTACCGGATTTGTATGGATGTTGACTCTTTCCTGTTTCGACTTCGGCCCGTCGAGGCTTTATGCCCCTGTTCCCCGACTGGCAGAACAAATGCAGAATCTGTAGACTGCTTGGGAACTACTGCTTTTCAAGCTTGGTCTGGGACGGGTTATGAAAGTGGTTATGTTTGGCGCTGCCAGCTGAACAATGCTGATGCATGGACCCTATAGGCTATGCTTTTTATGCATACCGACCCTGTATGTAGTGAGCTCGGGTATCGCACGAAAAAAAAATAGGAGGCGAACATGTATTTGACATACACAATGAAGCCAGGAATATACAACAAAACCACTATCATTTACAACCCTATCAAGTTAGAATCATGTCTGAAGAATAAAATTTCTCGATCGAGGTGAACAAAATAGAGCAGTTAGAGTAAGGTAGAATGTCACAGCAGCACTGACACAAAGAATCCAAGCTGAAATAGGTCCGCGATCCAAACCATCTCCGGATTTGTCCCCTGGAACTGATGCAATCGCTGAGCGCATGCACTTCCCATCAGACACCTCGATACAAAGGTCTGGATTCCCGGCAATTGCCATAGGGAACCTCCAATACCCCTGCGTCTTTGAAACAAACCCAGAGAAACGATTATAGGACAGGTCCAAGAATGTCAGCTCCTTGAGGCTCGAGACATTATCCGGGAGAGACCCGGATAGAGCATTATGCGACAAATCCAAGACCCTTAGACTTGTCATGTTTTCTATGCCGACCGGGACCTTGCCTTGGAGAAAGTTGTTAGAAAGATTCAGATATTCAACATTAGGCAAGGAGAATAGACCTGAGGGGATCTCTCCGTGCAGCAGATTACTTGACAGGTCAATTCCAACAGCCCGAGCTAAACCATAACTAAAGCTCACTTCACCTTCTCCCGTGAGCATGACGGACACATTGATCCTGGTAGTACCTTGCGCTGAACTATTACCAGTTGCGCCAGAAGTCGGCATTGCATTACTGAAATCCAAACTGGCGTTGAAATTACCATCAGGCAAATATCCCGTGAAATTGTTGCCTGAAAGATCAATGGTTCTCATAGCTGGAAATGTAAACAACCAGTCAGGTATAGAACCACCAAACCTGTTTCCAGCAAGGGATAAGTACCGCAGATTCGACCACTTTGCCATGGCATCAGCGAGCGGCCCTGAAAGATTGTTAGAGCTGAGATCAACAACTTCCAGTGACTTCCACCCAGCTAAAGTTAATGGTATCTCCCCTGAGATCTTGTTTCCACTAATATCAAGTATCAGAAGAGTATCCAGTGCGTCAAGCTCAGGATGAATTTCACCAGAAAGGTTGTTATTATTGAGAATCAAGGCAAGTAGTTGAAAGCAAGCGCCGATGTTCATAGGGATCGTACCAGTCAAAGCATTGTGCGAGAGATCAATCACTTGGAGGTAAGTCAAGTTCCCAATACCATCCGGGATTTCTCCCACCAGAGAATTGTGTGAGAGAAACAAGGCTAGCAAGCTCTGCAATTCCGTGATTCTGTGAGGAATTTCACCAGAGAACTGATTGTGAGACAAATCAAGGATGACAAGCCCAGACTTATCTGTCAATTCAGCAATTTTATCAGGAAGCGGCCCAGATAACTGATTGAAGCTCAAGTCGAGAACAAGAAGCTTCTCGGAGAACACCACAGTTGGCGATATCTGATAACCTAGCTCATTGCTTGACAGATTAAGCTGTGTCAATGCCTGAAGAGAAGATATACAAGAAGGTATCCCTCCAGCTATAGAATTGTTAGCCATGTTCAGGATGCTAAGAGATTGCATAGAAGCAACAAAACAAGGAAGACTACCAGAAATCCGGTTCGAGCTCAAGTTAAGCACCAACAATGGCTGATGAAACTCGCCAAGACATCCCGACAAATTATTCCACGACAGGTCCAAATGCCGCAAAGATCCCGGGTAAAACAAGCTCTCCGGCATCTCCCCCCTAAAAGCATTCCGACCAAGATCGAGTTTCTCGAGACTCATCGAGAAATTACCAATCCAAGATGGTAAATCCCCTCCCAAATGCTGATTTCCACCCAAAACCAACTCCCTCATATTCTTCAACCCCATAAATGTATCAGGAACTGAACCTCTAAGATCATTGTGCCCAAGATCTAATCTTCTTAGGCTCAATAACCTCCCAATACATGGTGGAACCACAGAACTTATACAATTATGTGACACATCAAGTTCTTCAAGAAATGAAACCCTGCACAAACTACTGCTAATGGAACCAGACAAGTTCAAGTGCCCCAAATTGATAGAAATGACCCGACCCATTTGCCTCTCACAAACCACACCAGCCCAGTTTGAGCAGTTTGACCCGACCCAAGTTGCCAAACTCCGGGTCGGGTCGTTTAGCTGTGATTTGAACTGAAAAAGTGAAGCTTTGTCAAGTGGGTGAATTTCAATGGCAAAGACCCAACTAGGGTTTATGAAACAGAACCAAGTGAGTAGCCAAAAAAGTGGCACATAATGGAAATTTGAGCACCCACAAGGGCAAATATGAACTACCCATTTCCCTTCCATGAAAGAAGAACCCCAAAGCTCCCAACTTGGTACCCAAAACAGGCAAAATTACACTAAATTTCAGGCAAAAATGTTTCTGGGTAGGTGAAACACATTTCAAGTTAGTGAATGCGAGTCCAAAAGACAAGGGTTTTGCCCAAATGGGATAGAGAGATAGTGAAAATGGACCAGAAATGGAGATATCGGAGTGCTGTGGAGGCACTGTTGAGGCTAGAAATACTTGGCAGCAGATGCAGGAACTGTATGAACAAAAGCATGAACAGACATTCTTCTTTGTTGATTGTCTCGATTCTTGAAAGAAGAGAGAGCTGAGTCTCATTTGGGTGCAAATGCAAGTAGTAGGGAATAAAAGACGGATAAAAATTCTATCTTTTTGCAAAGAAAAAGGGGAAAATGAAATGTAATTCCCTTCACAGGGGGTGTAAGGAATAAATACTCTCTGTGTCATAAAAACTATAAAAAATTGATTGTGTATATGTGTGTGAATTTTTGATTCATTTTATGAGATGATTAAATGATTTTTTTATTAAATTTTGATGAAATTTTAATAATAGTTTTTATTATGTAATACAATCTGAATTAAAAAATTTTTATTTTAAATAAAATTAATCAATATGTGTATGAAATAATATCAAAAGTTAAATTTTTGTAGTTCATCTATCCCGGATAAATTACGACACGTTATTAAAAATAGATGTCTCACACAAATTATAACACTTTCATAATTGATAACCTTAAAATGATCAAAAGTCTAAACTATCCTTATTTTTATATCATATCAATGTTTTTTTTCATTATTTTTTCTCACTTCATCCACTCACATTTCTACTCATCCCACACTTACATACACTCAAGGGCATTTAGAGAAAAAAATCACAAAATCAATACACTTCTTAATAATCGTATCAAATCAACACATCGTAATTTATTTGAAACGAAATGAATGATTTTCATGAGATAAAGAGAATATTATCTTGGGTTTATATTTCAAGTCTGTAATTTGAAACTTTTCTTAAAACATGTTGGATAATACTAAAATATCAAAATTTTTACATATTAAATAAATAATAATCATTTATTGTTGAATTAATCTCGTACAAAATTAAGTGAAATCTTTATGACAATTGTTTGTGCAATGTTGCTCGATTTTTGAGGCCATTGTTTTTAGGGGCTTTTAGCTTTTGTTCTTTGTGCGTGTGTGAGAGCCAGTGATAGTGTTGTGTTGTGTTGGTTGCCTTCGTTGTTGGTGCCTTAGTTGTTGGTGAGAGCCAATCTGCTTTTGAATTTTTTGCGTTTCATATAAGCAAAGAGCTTCTTTGCTTTTCGGCGCTTCACACTTTCACGCGGTTGTCGTTTCTCTCGAAAACTTGATGCTTTTTTACAGATGATATGATACCTTTTTCTGTTTGGCTCATACTCAAGAATTTGTAGGATTTTGAAATGAGAAAAAAAGAAAATTTTACTCGCCTGGATATGAACAGAAACATATAATGGCTGCGGTTTATATTCATAATCATTGTTGTCCACCATGGAAATGGTTTAGCGCTAATGAAAAATGTTACTCCTTCGCCTTTGGGCCGGATAGAAGAGGCCAACATAGTGGTGTGACAAATACTTAGGTTTATAAACATATGATTATGTTTTGGGCACCTCACAACAAAAGAGGAAACCAACATCAAATAGTATGAGATTTTGACAAGTTAGAATACTGATCTGTATCTTATACGAGATAAAAAAATCATAATATAAAATTAATTCAATTACATTTAAAACTAAAATATTATAAATTTATTTATCATTTTATAAAAATTAAAATTATCCAATTGAAATCATATACTACTAATATTTTGCAAATAAAATTTGATATATTTGATTGCTTTCTTGAAGAAATTAACATTTTTATATATTGATCTAAGATATTCTATTAATAAAAGTTTATTTAAGACTGTAATGATATATTATTATTTATAAGAAGGCTCATAGATATAAAAAGTCTATTATTAGTGGAATTTGAATGAGAGTGTGAAAAAAATTAATATAAAGCTAAATTTATAATACAAAATGTATAGATTTTTTTGCTATATTCCACAAAAACAGCAAAATATTATTAGATACTTTTTTGAGTTTCATTAAAATAGACGTCCAAATTGCTTGATACTTGCTAATCTTGAGCATAAATATTAATATTGTGATATAAAATTTTATTATTAACTATAATTATATCATGTGAATAAGTAATTTTTCCAAATTTTTGTTAACCATTATAAAACTATTATTTAATAATGAGTTTTGAGATTTTTGAGCAAGCATGTGTGTACATACGTATATAGTAGATAGATAGATAGATCAAAAATAGATTACATTAGATATACCTTTTCAAAAAGAGATTATTTTAGATTAGATATATATTATGTTAGATTATACTACCCTTTTTTTCTTTTTCAATTTTTTTCTTTTGGTATTTTGATATTTTTATATGTTTGTTTTGATTTTTTATTATTTTTATTTTTGATTTTTATTTGATTTTATATTTTGAAACAATATTTATAAAAAGAATTTGATTTTGGTATTTTTATATGTGCGAATTTATTTTTTATTTTCGTTTTATTTGATATTTGATTTTGTATTCTAAAAGTTTATTTTTATTAAATAATGTGAAGTAAATGTACATGGGAAAGTTTTGGGAAATTATATATATATATATATTGTATTAAATTAGATTAGATTAGATATTATTTTCTGTTTAAAAATTGATTAGATTTTTTTTATCTCTTAAAAATTTTAGTTTGGTTTTTTAATTAAATGATTTGAGTAATTACATGCGTGAGAATATTGTTTAAATTAGATATTATTTTTTATTTAAAGATTGATTTTTTTTAATCTCTTAAAAATTTTAGTTTGCTTTTTTGTTTTAATTAGGTGGTTTACTGTTTGATAGTTCAACATGAAAATGATTCGACCTGAAAAAATAAATTCTATAATTAAATATCTATAAAATTAGATGCATAATACTAGGGAATGATGAAAAATCTTAGCTTGGTTGCCACAAACAAGTTATACATCTAGTACCTTTTTTTCTTTTTCTTTTTTGACAAGTATATTTCTCCTCTCGACACATTGAGTAAAACTAGATGTGATTTTATTCTGAATATTGAAATCAACCAAATCATAAGTTTTGCCAAAACTAGTTACATCCAAATATATGAACATCTATATTAACATTAACATTACATCCAAAACAAAAATACGTGGTTATCATTTACAACGTGATTGTTTTCGGGTCGGAAGAAAATTCCAAATTCCAACCCACCCTCAATTCATCTCTATATCTACCCAAAAATGAAGAAATCAAAAACACATCTCGAGCTTGTTTGTATGGGCCTTGTAATATCACCACCATTTCATCGTCTTGCATGGCAAACACATCTCCTCTCACATTCCCCATCTCCTCTCCTCCAACTCTAGTCATCGTCAATTTCATATCCCTTCCCATCACAGCCCTTCACCTCCTCCTCATCTTCCTCCATTCCCTCTTATAACCCTGACCCCAATCAAATCAAATCTCAAACAACCGTTTGTTCAGATCACGTCAATTCTGGTTTTTGATCGATACCCTTTTGTTGTTTTGGATCCAATCGAAGTGGGTAGTCGTTGAATTGATCAATCATTGCTGTTGAAATTTTGCTTGTTGTGGTGATGGCATCTGTGTTCTTGTACCATGTGGTGGGTGATCTGACGGTGGCGAAGCCTGAGCTGGTGGAGTTTGTCGAGACGGAGACGGTGGAATCGGCGATTCGAGCCATCGGGGATTCCACGGAGAGCGGGATTCCGGTGTGGCGACGGAGATCGATCAAGGCTATCGGGGTTGAGAATGGTGAGATGAGGCAGCAGAGGTTTTTGGGTATTTTGAACACTCTTGACATTGTTGGGTTTCTTGCGAGGGAATCGTGTTTGCAGGATCATGAGAAGGCGTTGAAAACTCCTGTTTCGGAGATTGTTGTGCCCAATAATTCGCTTCTGAGAGAGGTTGATCCTGCTACAAGGTTGGAATCTATTATTTCAGCATTGATGTTTTATTCGATTGCTCGACTTGTGGGAGAATGAATGAGTATCTTACGTAATGATTCACGATTCGATGTTGGAAAGCGATTAATTTACGTTAAAAGATAATTTACGTAATGAGTATCCATGATTGTTCTTGTTTTGATCGTGGACTGCCTTTAAATCCTAACAAGTTACAAGCCACCTTAGAATAGCTATTGAAATGCAGAAACTTTATTACTTGTGCGTGAGTACTAGAATGCTATTGTGTGGCCAATCTAAAGATGGTTTATGATAGGGATATGGTCGGTGTAAACTTTTTTGCTGTGACATCTTTGGTCTGCTGAATTTTAACAGTTTATTATTTCCATAGAGACCTGGTTTGGGCAGTGCTCGATATTCTGGGCGGTCTTGGATCATGGATTTCTTCTATCAGTCTATGATAGCTTGAAATTTCAAATGTTAGATAACTGGTTTGTCGCTGACTCACTGATGTGGTTGTCCATACATTTGTGATTTTTTGCAAGATTGATAGATGCTTTGGAGGTGATGAAGCAAGGCGTGAAGCGTCTCCTCGTACCCAAAAGTGTGCAGTGGAAAGGCGTGAGCAAGAAATTCTCAATCCTTTACAATGGTAAGTGGTTAAAGAACATCAATGCCGGAAACCAAGTCAATGGCGTCCCCAGCTCCAGTCAGCCTTCCTCATCCGCACCCACCCGCAAGTTTTGTTGTCTCTCTCGAGAGGATGTCATCCGTTTTCTCATCGGTTGCCTCGGAGCATTAGCTCCCATTCCTCTATCTCCTATCTCCTCCCTTGGCGCCATCAACCAAGATTACTCTATTGTGGAAGCATCTGTGCCAGCAGTGGAAGCCATTCGAAACCTGCCTCACGACCCTAGCGCCATAGCAGTGGTGGAGCCTACTCCAGATGGTGAGTACAGGATCATTGGAGAGATCTCAGCTTGTAAACTATGGAGATGTGACTACATCTCCGCGGCATTTGCCCTGTTCAATCTCTCAGCAGGGCAGTTCGTGATGGGGGTCGATGATAACACTGCTAACAGATCAGATCCCGAAGACGACGTCAATTCAGCTGCTGGAAACGATACCTTTGCGAGTAATGGAGTTAGTTCTACTAAGGCGAAAAGGTTCAGCAGTAGGAGCATTGGGTTCATGGGAAGCTCTCTTGGCCCTAATCGTGGCTCCCACAGGACCGTTTATCGTGGCAGGAGTGCACCCTTGACGTGCAAGGTTACAAGCTCATTGGCAGCCGTTATGGCTCAGATGCTATCTCACCGAGCTACCCATGTCTGGGTCACGGGGCAAGACGACGATGACATCTTGGTCGGGGTGGTTGGTTACGCTGATATACTACATGCTGTAACGAGGCAGCCTCTATCCATCTCATTCCCGACTTAAACTTCATCACGAAGTTCGAGATCATCTTGGCTGGAACATCGTCCAAGTGAACTCCGAACATTACGAGTGTAAACTTCATCGACCGTGTTCTGCAGTCGATGATGCCAAGAGATGTAGCTATCCTAAGGTGTTTTTTTTTTTCTGCATGGTACACTTTGTGATGTATTATCATTATAAAGACGAAGTCAAATTGGTCCCTTTCGTTGCAGATTGTGATTCATAATATGTGCAAAAAAAAATGGCCCCTTTGCTTTCATCGCAGTGTGGTCCTCAAAGGCTCACACCATCGTGGAATCAACAAATGGACGGCCAAGAACCAAAAGAGAGTTGCATTGGTCCAAATTGATCCTCAATTGCGATCAATCGAAGTTATCGTTTACCTAAAAGTAACTTTGCAAGTTGTCCCACACAAATCGCCCGTGTCTACTCAATCCGCGTTATGTGGCTCTATACTTTTTGTCACAAAGTTTACGAGTCTGATGGATGTCGTGCACTGAGGAACAGTTAAGATCTTATAAGTTTGATCGATGTCGTGTACCGAGATGTTCCTCATATTAGAAATCATATCTTATAAGGTTGGAGGATTTATATGTTTGATGCTATACGTGTCTTCGGAATCAATCAACTTAACGTCCTGCCTAACAAAAGTAGAATGAGAAAGAGGTGCTCGGAATCATGACCTTGTTTAATGGGATCAGAAATCGTTGATAATTAGCAAATCATAATCTCATAAATTACAATGAGTAGAATTTGATCGTGTAAGAGCACACCCATGAAATCTAGCACTTCAAGGATCCAAAAGCACATTTTAAGTTGTTTCGGTATTAGAAAGTCATCAAATTGGCCCATTCACCACACGTAAACTGAAAATCATTAATCTGATAGAATAGTCCTTTTTCTGAGCGTGGTCCTTTACGCCTCGCTTTATCAATGCTTGTTTACTTCAATTAATCAGCATGTTGCCCATAAAAGCATGATAGTAATTCGCAAAATACAACATAATTCATGATTATTAACCAACACTCGAGGGAATAGACCATGAACAGACTCCGATGAATAACCTTCTTATTCAATAACAATCTATCCAGATGCATGTCAAAACCCGAAACACTGAGAGACGAAAACTAGGGGATCAAATGGGATTAGGTAAATGAAATCTTTTTATTTCCATGAATGTGTATTTTTATCGATAGACTACAAAATTTGAACAGAATTCTACGTAAATGAAATTTCGATTTTCAATTTTCATAAATCAATTAAATATTTACAATTATTTATTAGGAGTTAAACTTCCATTTGTCCATATTTCAATAAAAAATAAATAGCATGAAAAATTCAGCATTCATTATCACAACCCTGGCTATTTCTTTGGATACTCCTCTTATTTCAAAATAGACATCTTGTTTCATTTATTCAACTTAAGCTTCCTAATTCCACTTGATTTTTTTTTTTTTTTTTTCAATCAACAAGATGAAATGGATCTTAATCTTGAAAAATCAAATTAAGATCCACTGAAAAGGATAGCAGCGGGGAATTTTTCGCAACGGACGCATAAAGATATGGATCCCTCATTATTCCTATTAAATTATAAATAAAGTATCGAAATGAAAACCAAGCCTTTCCTGGTTCAAAAATGAATGATAAAATCTGGAATATCTGAGATATGTGGGAGAAAAACCCGCACCCTATATTTAGAAATCAAGAAGGACGGGAACTCTTTCTCTTTTCTCTTAAAAATATCTGTCTATATCTTATAGAAAAAAAAAATTGAGATCTTTTCTTTCATTCAACTTCTTTTTGCGAGTTAAATTGGATTCGATTAGGAATAGAAAAAGATGATACATTTCCGCAAGCAATGTTCGAGTACCAGGCATAATTTGATTTGTATGAATTGAATCTTCAGAAAAACATGACTCCGGCTTATTTATTCATTTTCCAAGGACAGCTTGAGACATAATAGAAAGAATCTAGGAATTTTTGTATCTGAAAATTCCCCTTGATTTCTTATTGATTGTTATAAAGGAGTACAGCATATGTCGCCAAAAACGATCCACTTACTTGCTGTGGAAGATTGATTATGTATAAAACCCTATCAGTCTCCTCTCTAAAAAAAATCTTAGTAAAAAGGAATTCACTAAGATCAATCAAACTTGGACATTGGAAAAAATTGGTTTTTTTATTCAATTTTGCAAAGAGAAGACCGAGTACAAACTCGATCAAATTCAAACTTGAAAAGAATCTTTCTGATTCTCGAAGAATAGCATTCTCATTTTCCCATGCGATTTCTCTTTTTTTTTTTTTTTTTTTTCTATCTTTCCATTTTTCATTATGAAATTTTTAACATAATAATTTTATAAAGCCTTCGCATAATTTCCTTCAGAGATTGCGTTAAGAAATCCAAAAAAAAAGACCTATACAAACGACATAAATAGAAAAAAGATGAAAGGAGGTTCGATTCCATTTTAAAGAATAAGGAATGAAACAAGAAGAAATCAAAAAAGAAAGAATTAAACAAGAAAGAGTCGTTGTAATCCAATACATAAATCAATTGGTTCTGTCAAGCTAGTCAAATTCAACTTGAGCATCCAAATCTGATGGGAGAAATGACTGAATGGACGAAAGAAACGGATTGTTTATGAGAAGGGTTCATTCGAACATATCGAATCGAAACGTTTTTCTAGAATTTTCTATACGATCAATCATAGGTATAAAATAGGTAATTTAAGTAATTGTTAATGTTTCCTGATATATTGTCAATATATAAGATTTAAGAAAGAAAGATCTCATTTATAGACTAGTGTTTTTGTGATGAATTTATATGTAATTTTATAAATACTTGAATCAATATTTTTAAGTGATAGTAAAATTCATCAGAAGAATTAGTCAACTTTTTCGCAACAGAGAATTGTTACTTCATAGTTTTTCTTTGTATACTTACGGGTATGATCCGTGGAATAGAAGCATGGTTGACCACAAGCAGAAAAGCAATGGGAATTGGGTCACACAACCATCAACGAGTTCATAACACATGCATCGCACTTGACAACCCTATTAATTTTCTTTTCCCTGGAAAGCCACAATGATCAGCATTTTAACGATCGTTTTAAGAGATCAAAAATAGATCGCAAACAACATTTAGCTATCGAAAACATGGTGGACAACACCGTAATAGATGGTCGCAAAAGGCATCGACTGCCTAGGGTCTAGACCATGTTCTTTTCGGCGATTCTCACTCGACTAGAGTGCATACCCAGCATTTCATAATCAAACTTCAAACCACAGCATTTCATGATCAAGTTCAAACCACAGCATTTCATAGTCAATGATCAAGAGCTTTTCATAATTCATAATCAAGTTCAAACCAGAGCATTGGAGGTGGCCATCCAATGTCTATAACAAAGATGGATTCGGAAGCAACCTGTGCATAAAAAAAGGCGGGCATTTGCGTACAAGGATAGATCATCCTACACGGCTACAACTCTCAGACATGCACCTGCAAATTTTGCACCAATGAATAGCAGAACAAGACGGGAAAGATATGTGTATGAAGAAGAAAAGTTGAACAACAATGGCATATTAGCATCGGCGATCACATCCACCAGTACTTAACCGATGAGGAATATATGAAACAATATGACTGTTCATGAAACTGAAATCTCGCTACTATTTTCCATGCAACAACTAAGTGAACTTGCAAAGCCTAAGTTGCGGTGAATTTGAATCTGGAATTCGTTTTTCTTTCAAAACTGCAGAGAACAAGGCATATGTACTCGATAACCTGAGTGGAATCGTCAAAGCGTACCAAACTGAAGCGTGCTCAGCATTCGACAACTCATGGGAAGGGTTAACCATATCAAAAGGTCGAAAGACATTTATTCAAGACAAATCAGTTCTAAACTATTGCTACGGCCTATGAGCAGTCCACCAGTTTACCAGTTCAAGTCTAACATGGCATTGAATCAACAGATTCACGATTATGTTGGTCCACAAGTTCCAGATGAAATGCAGAGGATCTCTATCTTACCCACGCCCCGAGGATGGAAGTAAAAGGAGAGACCAACTTAACTTCTCTAGGACACACTTACCGAGAGTTGCAGTTATGCATGCTGTGACGTTTGTTATGACCAAAATGAGCACAACTATACAGGCATAACAAAAAGAATTTCACTGTTTCAGTTAAGATAAGCCTTGCAGCCCAAGTATGTCGGGAAATTTCGCCAAGAAATGACGAAAACTGAAAAATTTATGCAGATTAATAAGATCAGGCGTTGATGCCCAAATGCCTGGAAAGAAGCCACATCATGCTATGCAATTTTCGCATGGAGAGAATAATAAAGCAGAAATAATTCTAAATCAAGAAACAATTTGCAAAAGGAGGGATTGGAATAATCTCTGGACCTCATTCCATATGCTGCAAGAATGACCGCCTCCTAATTGAGGCTGACAGTAACACATCTGTCACCTGCAACAGCGAAGAAAAATAAAACCCAAGCTGATCAATGTCACCCTCCAAAGAATCCGCAATATAGAATCATATACACTCACACAAATGCATCTCCATCCCGTCTACGAATAAAAAAAAGCTTTGTCGCTCCCATGCATATAAATAGCCGAGTTCCTTTCTTTGAGTAACAAGTTGCAATACACTAACATACAAAACCTGCAGAATTCTTTCAAGGATTTTGCATCAAACATACAAGAAATGATAGGGTGGGAAGATGTGTACAAGGTCATTGTGGCCATGGTTCCGCTCTATGTCGCCCTTATGCTAGGT
>JAOVYX010022186.1:0-14901 GCA_035668315.1 Drosera spatulata | reverse complement strand
TACAGAGATAACCGTGACATCCCTTTCTTAACAGTTTTCGTGCTACAAGGGCCGATACCAGCTGTAGTTCTGCCTTTGAACCCTCTCCGTGATATCTAATCATTCCTCCCTTAGGACTCTTACACGTTATTATTTTCTTTTTACAATCGATGACCGCTTTATGCCCTTCCAACCAACTCATTCCCAAAATGACATCAAAGTCATGGAGGTCAAAGACAATGAGATCGGTTAGACATTCCTCTCCCCCTATGATGAAAGGGGCATGGACGATAACGAGATCGCACACGACAACCTCCCCCGTTGGTAACCCAATATGGATACCCCGTTGTGTTTCTGTTGGTACTATGTTATTTTTGTTCAGGAATGACTTAGAAATGAAAGATTGCTTTGCACCCGAATTAAACAAAGTATAGATATTGTTTTAAAAGAGTTGGTGATTACCAGTCACGGTAGCTCCACTTTGTTGGGCCTCCTGAGAATTCATCATGTAAACTCGGTTATTGGGTGGTTGTTGCTGGGTTGTTTTTGCCCTATTCATCTGTACCTGAGGGCGTGCAACAACAACCGACCTCTTGCTGTAGTTCCCCCGGTTGTCATTTCTCTAATTCTCAGTCCTCTTATTATCATTTCTTTGACTGTGATTTCTCTGATTATCATTCCTCTTTGTGCAGTCCCTACAGATGTGACCGCGCTCCCCATAATTATGGCATGGACCGGTCCGACAGTCCTTCGCCATATATCATATCCTTCCACACTGATAGCATTTAATATTGGTAGTAGACCGTCCCTGAGTGCCCGCTCTGGACTGTTGAAGTCCACCTGAACCTGCTTGTGAGCCTTGGGACTGTCTACGCTGATTGCCATACCTTCCACCCCCAGCTCAATTTCTGGGCGGCGAGTTGTGATATGGAACCGTTTGTTGGTTTGAGCTACTAGCACCCCTATGCGATGGGCCCCCGCTTGATCGTCGATCATCCCTCTTCCTCTTTGAGCGACCAAAATGCTCATCCTTGGCAATGAGGTATAGTTCACTGCTGGCAGCGCAGTCATACCGGTCTTGATAGCAAGCGTGCTTCTAGCCTGTTACCTTGTCCCTAATCCTCCAGTTGAGTCCTTCAATGAATTGCTTATGTTTTTCCTTGTCCAAATGGCAGTGTGGCGGTTGGAAAGGCAACAAGTTAGTGAACTCTGCAGCATATTCATAGACGGTCATGTACCGCTGCAGAAGCTTCTTAAACCCCTCTTCTTTCTAATCTCTCAAGGAATCTTGATAAAACCGACTCTTGACGAGCTTAGTGAATTGTAACCAATTAAACCCTGGTGCCTTGGCACGTTCTTCCATCGTGCGTCACCAGACATCGACCTCTCCCTTCATATAGTAAACAGTGCAGTGTATCTTTCACTGATCAGGACACTGCGTCAAATCAAATAACTTCTCCATTTCACGGATCTAATCCTCCAATAGTGCAGGATCGCCCGTGCCGATGAATCTGGGAGGGTTATAGGCTAGGATACAACGGGAATAGTGATCAATGTCAAGTGCTTGGGTGGGGTTATCCCTCCTTCTTTCTCTGATCATTTCCCCCACCAATTGCTCAAGAACGCTAGGGGCTGGGGGATCTTGCACAATGTTGCTATTGATTGCCCCTTATAGGGGTATGTTCAGGTCAGGAAATGACATGCTCCCAGCCTCCTGCGACTCATTCGTGGCCCTATCTTGGGACATGCTTACTGCTTTTTGTGACATGTTTGTATAACAATCATTGACATTCATCACCGTTAATAGGATGGAGCATTTGCATGTCGAAACAAGAAGTTTGTATTTAAAAATATCGCTCCATTTATTCTCCGCAGAAGACGCCTTTTTAGGCCACACCAAAAGAGAGTGAAGGGCTGTATTCAACCCTAAACATTAGACAGTCCTTTCACCATATATGTACATACAGATATAGATATTTTTCAATTTACTAAGAATAGCCCTGGAGCTGATCCTAGTAGGAGTCAGTGTCGAACTCGGGAAGGTAATCAGAGTCGGGGTCAGAGTCCGTATCTCTATCTGTACCCAAGTCCTGAGCTGGGATTGGGGCCGAATCTGCATTTCAGTCTGAGTCCAACTCTATAGGTGCGAAGAGCTCAGCCATAACATCGGGAGTCACCTCCCGGCTAATCGGAGGTTCAGCATCATGCCAACCCTCATTATCGTCCCAACCCCAATCAATATGATCATTGTCCTCCCCTTCTCCAAGGACCTCAATAATAGGGACCTCCTCCTCAGAAACTTCTTCCGCAGGGTCATCCTCGAGAACCTCCTCCTCGGGTTCCTCGTCAGGTTCTTCCTTTGGGTCTTCCTCGGGGTCCTCCTCTAGATCCTCCTCGGGATCCTCCTCTGGAACCTCTTCTTCGGGGTCGACAACTACCCCCGGTTCAGCCTGTGCCTCTGGCTCTGTCACTACTGCTGCATCCCCTATTGCCCCCATCTCAGCCTCAGCAATCGATATAGGCTACGGCTCTGACACTATCACTGGTGCTGGTATGGGGTCTGCCACTATAATGGGTACTGTCAAGGATGCTATCGAGAGAGCTATCGAGAGAGTTATCGAGGGCCCAGCTACTAAAGGGTCTGTCTGAAAATTCTCAAAGTTTTCGGGTATTACAGTTCTGGTTGCCTGGCATTAAGAACCTCTTCAGCACTCTGGACTCTGATTACAATCTCTAAAAATCCCTTCTTATGTAATACCTTCGGATCCACCTGTAAGCCTTTCAATTTCTGAACTATCTGGAACATCCAACTACCATTCACATGGCTCTCCCAACCATTACGAACTACCTCTAAAAATTCAGGATGCTTACACCAAACATTCAAGAATTTAAAAAGTTTTTGATGGACCTGCCTATCCAGTATTTTGACTAACATGGGTGAGTGATCTGAAATGGAAGACTCAAGGAAGTGGGCAATGGAATTATATGCGTCCATCCATTTTATTATTTTTTTATCACAGAGCACTCTATCAAGCTTTATTCACATCCTTGACTCCTCATTTTAGTTATTGCACCAAGTATAGAAACATCCTATTGCATTCATATCTTCTATGGCACAATGCAGGAAACAATTCCTAATTTTTTCACAGGGATCAATGGATACCTTCATACCCCACTTTCTCCTCTTCCTTAACAAAAACATTTGAATCACCTAAAACCAGCCATCGCATCGAACATCTAAAGTCTATAAGCTCTCTCCGGAGCTTACATATCTGAGCCTTCAAGTTCAAGGTATACACAAAGGAAATAACAGCAGCAAACTTCCCATCCACTGATCTCACATCACAATGCAAAACCTGGTCACTTCCAGCTATATATTTAACCTTAAAAAGTATTTTATCCCAACATACCCAAATCCTCCTATTACTTGAAAAATAGTAAGTATTTATTAATCTCCGATGTTTAAATCACAAAGAGGAAATTCTACTAAACTATACAGCTTAACTCTTGTCTCAAGTATACCCATAACCTTTATTCCATATTTCTTTATTACTCGCCTGAGAACAGCTTGCTTTTTAGGCATATTTATTCCTCTAAGATTCCAAGCAGCAATCATGATAGAGGCACCCTCTAATCTTGACAAGCGACCATTCTTTTTCTTTACAGCTATCCATTCCTCCACATTCTCCACATTCACTTGTTTAGGTACATTCTCCAGATTATGACATTATGATTACCCCTGATCCTTCACCACCGGTGTAGGAACATCATTCTCCACATTCACTTGCTTCTGAGTAGGAGTTTCAATCTTCTTCTTTGGGATCCACATCTGCTACTTTTTGGGTTTACTCTAACACTTCTCAGTACGATAACCCCAGTTCCTGCACTTCGTGCATTGCACAGGTCACCATTTGTACAATATATTCTAAGTAATTTCACCTTCAAGACAAATAAAGGCTACCTTTACAACCAAATCTTTTTTCATATGAATTTCAACCATCACACGAGGAAAAGCAACCCTTTCCTTAATAGTCGTGTTAAGAATATGCAATCCCTCCATTATATAGAAATTGATGAACACAACTTTAGAGTAGAACATGCTTGTAGTTAGCTGTTTAAGTTGAGAACTAGGATAGTGAGTTGCAATCTAGAGAATCACGCAGCAGAGAAGCAGACCACAGTTGGAAGGCTAATGTAGACCACCTGGATACAGACTACTATAAAAGGTTCTAGATAAACAGTTGGGAGAAACATGAACAATAAAAGACCGAAATGTTTTAGGATCTAGGCTCAATGTCTCAGGATTAAAGTTATATCACAATGCAGCAGACTGGGTGAAACACAGCTGGCTTGTAGCAAACGCAGCAGACCAGAAATGCAGTAGAGCTGATTAGTGAATGGACAAGGGTTTGGGTAGCAGTCATATCGAAGATTCGAGGTTCGAAAATCTATACGAAGTTGATAGTTGTTGTGAGGAGGCATGTCAACATCATTGAGGATTTACACAGGGGACAAACAGACAGCTGTCAACGTCGAAATAGTACAGTCACAGGTTCTAATTCCCTAAGCCTATAGAAGGGGGTTGATCAAGCTCAGAAATGAGTGACGATTAGAGATTTCATTTGCTAGCAAGAAAATTATCTCTAGTGTTGAGCAATTGTTCTCAAGAGTTGTGAAGTAAGAACTGAGGGAAGGAGTTCATTAATCTGCATCAAGAACAATAGCTATAGTAGAGCTTTTAGAGAAGATCTGTGCAACGATCTAGGTTCTAACCTTAGCAAGTTCTGTACTTATAAGGGATTGTCTTGTAAGCCATAAATAAGAAGATAGTGAAACCACCCCTTGGCTTGACCACACTGGTTACCAAGGAAAGCCTGGACTAAGCCTTCGTTGATCAATTGACAACGATTGTCTGAATTTGTATAAAAATCTTGTGTCCTTTATTACTCTTCGTATTATACTTAGAACTGTAAGAAAATTATCGAGGATACACAAGAGACAACTTTGATATACGTATGTCTCTATTGCAGACTCATTCCGTAAGTCTGCATAAGATTAGGTGCATATTAACCAAGACCAGGTTGCACTAAACTGTGAAAATTTTTGAATGGTCTATTCACCCCCTCTAGATTATTCATTGTAAACTCTGTGATTTACAATTGATATCAGAGCCTGACTTTCTAGATTTAACAGCTATTAGAAAGGAAAAAGTCTCTTTCTTGTCTGCTTGTTATTTGCAAAGAAAGTTACTAATAGGTTACTTTGTGAAGAAAGAATGGCTCCTCCAAAGCTAGCTAAGTGCCCTAAAAGTGGTGAACCATCAGCTTGCTCATTCGACAAATTCAACCACTGTAATTTAAGAATGTTAGCTCATCTGGACTCCATCGATGAGAGAATACAAGACATAGTCATAAATGACCCTAATATACCAAAGATGGAAGATCCACTAGGTACCATTAAAGAAGTTGACAAGGCAAAGTCCCTATGGACAAAGGAGGACTGAGATTTGATAATTGTAGACAGGAGGGCGAGAAAACAAATGTTCTAGGCCTTGGATGATGACATGTTCGAGATCGTTGTCCACACTACCACAGCCAAAGAAGCTTGGGATGCTTTGCTGTTCAGAAATGAAGGAACAAATTAGATAAGGGAAAACAAGAAGGATGTTCTGATGCAGCAGTATGACTGGGTATCCATGAGGCTTGATGAAAATCTCACTAGTTTCTATGAGAGATTCAATGTCCTGATCAACAATCTACAAACACTAGGAAAGACTTTTGACAACAAGGAAGTCAACCCGAACTTCGTGAGATCTCTTGGAGAAGCATAGGGCACAAAGACCACTACAATTAGAGAATCGAGCGAACTAGAAAAAATGCCACTTGCCCAGCTCTACAACGTGCTGCACACTTACAATCTCGAGGTAGAGCAGAAGAAACAGATCCACGAAGCAAGGAAAAAGACTCGAGCCTTCAAAGCTCAAGAGAAAATACTGAGATCAATGACAAAAGATGATACTTCCTCAACCTCCTCAACAACAGGAGAATCTATCTTTGAAGAACTTGCTTTGATGGGAAAGAAATTCAGAAAGCTTTTCAAGTAGAAAGACTTCAAGTGAAACAACACACCCAAATCAAAGGAAGAAGACAAGGAAGTATGTAAAAACTTATGGCAAACCTGGATACTTTGCTGCACAATGCAAACGAGCCCCGCAGGAGTCATCCACACAGAAAAAGAAAAAGGACAACAAAGGAGGCTCGGGCAAAAAAGAAAAAGGAAGGCATATGCAGCTAAGACCTGGAGTGAGACAGATTCGGATGATGAAGAGATAATTTTAAATGCATAGCTCTGTCTTATGGTTAGAAGTGAAGATAAACAATAGGTATTTGATCTTCCCTCATCTGATGTCTCTATTGAGGAACTAAAGGAACCTCTGAGAACTTTATTGCCCTGACAAGGGAAAATAAAGAAAAACTTGAGTTGATTGAAATCTTCGAAGAAAATTACAATCTGGCCTATGAGGAAATTGAGAAGAAATCAAATGATTTATTAGTGGTTGAAAATGAACTCAACAATCAGATGAGAAAGTGAAACTTCTCACTGAAATGGTGGATAAACTCACAAAAAGGAATGTTGAACTGCAAAAGCCGATTGACATATGAAATGGAAAGACTTTAGATCTTTGAAAAAATATTGATCACTGGTCAATCCTCATATGATCAATCTGGATTGGGATATAGAAGCTCGATCAATAAGATTCAATCCTCAATTGCTAAAGAAATCCCTCTAGTCAACAAGACAGAGGTTAAACAACCTCCTGTAAAAATATTATAGAAGGGTGAGACCTCTGCTGAAGAAAAGCAGAAGAGTCAAGTCTCTACTGCTCAAACCAAGAAGGTTGACACCTTTGCTGCGACAGCTAAGCAGAAGGTGAAAAAACCCCAAGTGATGCATATCAAGCCTAAGGGAGCTATGCTCTATAGAAAAAACAGATTATGGACCCTCGAAATCCCAGTATTCACCAAATTACTCAGTATGAAACAAAATTTCCAATACTGCATGGAACAGACCAGACCCTTAACCCTACTACATATGCCATATGCAGTATATGGAAAAAAAATCCAAGCAGAAGACCCAAGATAGCAAGACCAGAGGTCACATGCTATAGTTGTGGCAAAAAGGGTCATAAGGAATTCAAATGTAGAAAACCACATATGAAAATCATTCAAGTGTGGGTGCCCAAGATTAACAAATAAGAAACCATGTTTATGGGTACCATGTGTGAGATTTGAATTTCATATAGGAGCATCTGGATAAAGCCTAGTACTTGGATAGTGAATGCTCAGGACATATGTCTGGGAACAACAGTCTAATGAAAGAATTCAGAAACGAGGAAGTACCCCTAGTCATATTTGGAGGTGGTAAGGCAGGTAAGACTAAAGGTTATAGAACCCTTGATATAGGTTCCCTAATCTTTAGAAATGTTGGCTTTGTAAAGGGACTAGAAAATAATCTTCTGTCTAAAAGCCAATTATGTGATAAGGATTATGCAGTCCCCTTTACAAAGGATACATTGTGAAGTAAGAGACAAAACAACCAAAGAACTCAAACTAGTAGGCTGCAGAAAACGAAACATCTATGCAGTGGACTTCAATATGTCCTAGTTTGCATAAACTACTTGCTTTTATACAAATGAATTTGAAGACATAAATTGGTTATGGTACAAGAGGGTAGCACATCTCAACTTCAAAACAATCTCTAAACTCAGAAGGATAAACTGTGCAAATCCTATGAATTCCATAGAATCCACTAGAGTTCTTGAACTCCTCCACATGGATCTATTTGGACCAGTGGAAGTGGAAAGTTTAAGTATAAAGAAATATACACTTGTAGCTGTAGATGATTACACACGATATACTTAGGTAATATTCATGCATAAGAAAAGTGAAACTTGCAATCTGTTTACTAGATTTCTAAGACAAGTTTAGAATAAGAAGGGAGTTGATGTGATTGCCGTTAGATGTGATCATGGAACAGAACTTGATCAATCTGATGTGAACAAAATACTGCAATGATCACGGCATAACACACAACTAATCTGCACCTAGAATACAAAAGCAAATGGCGTGGCTGAGAGGAAAAATGAAACACTAATACAAGCAGCTAGGACATTGCTCTCAGATGCAGACTTGCCTAAAAGTTACTAGGGAGAAGCAATAAACACTACATGCTATGTTCTAAATAGGTGTCTCATCCACAAGATACACAAAAGACACCCTATGAGTTATGGAAAGGAAAGACACCAAGTGTCAAGTAATTTCACGCATTTAGTTACAAATGCTAAATTCATAATAATGAGAAACAACACCTAGGATAATTTGATCCTATGTAAGATGAAGGAATATTCCTACGATACTCAACAACTAGTAAAGTATTTAGAGTCTATAATAAGAGAACAGGACTAGTTGAAGAGTCTATACACGTTTCTTTTGATGAAATCATTAGTTCACCTCATGTTGCTAATGTTTTCGATGAAGAATGTGCCTGTGTAGATGATGAACAGGCTACAGACCAGCATTCAGATGCTGTAGTAAAGGATGAACAATAAACACCCATTGTAGAAGACAAAGAAATAACGGCAAAACAGGAGTCATCTGTAATTCAGGAGCAACTCAAGGAAACAACACTTGATGAAGTACAAGATAAAAGAAGATAGATTAAAGCACACAATCAGGATGTGATCATTGGAGACAAAGATGCTCCGGTGCAGATGAGCAACAACATTGGAGTACCCATCTGTATGTTACATATAAAAAATGGAACCAAAGACCATCAAAGAAGCTCTAAGTGACTAAGACTAGATAGATACTATGCATGAGGAGTTAAATGAATTTCAAAGGAATGAAGTGTGATTTCTAGTCCCGAGACGAAAGAAATATCCAGTAGTAGGCTGCAAATGGGACTTCAGAAACAAGACGGATGAAAATGGAACAATCATAAGAAACAAAGCCAGAATGGTTGCCAAAGGGTACTCTCAAGAAGAAGGTATAGGCTTTGATGAAACTTTTGCTCCAATTGCAAGGCTTGAAGTCATAAGAATGTTTTTTGTCTATGCTGCATTTCAAGGATTCAAAGTTTACCAAATGGATGTGAAGAGCGCATTCCTGATCAATGGAAAGCTTCAGGAGGAACTCTATGTCGAACAACCTCCGGGATTTGAAGACTATGAACATCCTGAACATGTTTATAGGTTAGAAAAGGCCCTATATGGACTGAAATAGGCTCCAAGGACATGGTATGAAACTCTCTCCACCTTGCTTTGTGACAATGGCTTTCAAAGAGGAAAAGTAGACACCATCTTATTACTTAAGAAACACAAAGATCACACTCTATTAGTGCAAATATATGTTGATGACATTATATTTGGATGCACCGATGATAAACTATGTGAAAGGTTTACTATACTAATGAAGTCCAAATTTCAGATGAGCATAATGAGAGAATTAAAATACTTTTTAGGGCTTTAAGTATAACAATCGGAGAGTGGAATATTCATAAATCAAGCTAAATATTTGAGAAATACTGTAAAGAAATTTGGACTGAAAAATACAACTCATATTAGTACACAAATGAGCTCTACTGCAAAGATTGATAAAGATGAAAGTGAAAAGCCGATTAACCAAACACTGCACAGAGGGATTATATGGTCATTATTATATCTGACTGCTAACAGGCCAGATATTCTCTATGTTATCTGTGTTCGTGCTACATATTAATCTGATCCCAAGAATCTCATTACACTGTAGTCAAGAGGATTCTGAGATATCTCAAACGAAGCCTTGATCTGGATATATGATATCCTAGGGAATAAGAATTTACACTAATTGGCTATTCAGATGCAGACTTTGCAGGGTTTAGAGTTGATAGAAAAACCACAAGTGGAACATGAGAATTTTTGGGTGCAAAATCATATCCTGGTTTAGTAAGAAGTAGATGATTGTCTTGACCTCTACTGTAGAAGCTGAGTATATTACAGCAGGAATCTGTGCTGCACAAATTTTATGGATGAGGTCACAACTTGCAGACCACGGATTTACGCCTTCAAAAACACTAATCTCTTGTGATAGCACGTCTCTAATGGCTATTTCAGAAATCAAGCACATCGATGTCAAATATCATTTTATCAGGGATCATGTGCAAAAAGGTCATATTAAATTTGAATATATTTCTACAGAAAAACGAATTACAAACATTTCACGAAGCTTCTTGATTAGATCAAATTTACCCATTTTACGGGTGAATTGTGTATGATTGACTTAAATGAATAAGGTCAAAATGCTCTACTGTACAGTGAGATACAGACTAGCATTCAAACCCCTTCTGCATTGCTATTTTTGGAATGAAACAAAATTACTCTTTTTAATGCCACAATTTCGCAACGGTCAAAATAGTGGTTATTTTGCCAAAAGAAAGGGAACGACTATTCTCTAAGGATTCATAACGATAACTTTTGACACAGATAAATACTCGAGCACTTGAGAAGATTAATACTCTTTACTTTCTCTCTCTCTCTCTCTCTTTCTAAGTACTCAAATTCTCAAAGCTCTTTACTGTAAAACCCTAACTTTCAACTCTCTCATTCTCTTTAACTTTTGATCAAATCAGTTTAGATAATGGCCACACACAGTCTAACTCCCCATCCTCTTCCAAAAGAACACAAACTCTCTCAAATTCCACAAAGAAGGATGAAAAGGAGACTAGGAAATTGAAATTCCAAACTGGGTCGTCCTTGACTTCGAAACCCTTAAGTACGAATCCGACGAGGTTAAGGAGATCGCGGAGCTGATTCAAGATGCTGGATTGAAGTATTTTTGTGAACGAACTAGACGAATCTTTGAAGATGAGGTCATGGACTTTATTGATAAAGCAAGGGTTGCAGACGACTTCTAGAAAATCACTTATACCTCAAGCAAGAAGATAGGGATCATGATCACCCCATAAGACTTTAAGTGACGCTTCAAGGTGTAAAATAAAGGGTCTAGAGTTATACCATAGTCTGTGGTAACAGATGGAAGACATGCCTTGCTGAATGATCAGCACAAAAACGAAGGAACTATGAAGAAGTTTCTCAAGCTACTTGATGACGGTAAAGAAGGCGATCATGTCGAGGGAATTCGTAAAGGATCAGATTACGACAGATCAATAGGAAATCGTGTGTGCAATTTTAAAGAAGCCCAAGTTAAACTTGGCCAATCTGCTAATGTATCAATTGGCGAAGCAGTCAAGGCAAGACAACCACTCATCCTAAAGGACAAACTCAAACTCTCGGACAAACTAGGAAGGCCATAGACTGTTGCCAAATAGATATGTCAAGAAGATTGGCAAGCAACCCCTTGGATTCTCAAGGAAGAGGGAGAAGGTGTAGTCAACCTCAATGGCTTTCGATCAATCTTTGAAGGAGGCTGTAAAGAAGGCCAAGGAAACAAAGGTCAAACCCCCCTACAGCCAAGGAGGCTGAAGTGACTAAAACAAAGCAGCAGCCAAAGAGGAAAGCTCTAGCCTGACCTCCAAGGGCAACTTGGAGGAAGTTGATCATGCAGACCTCAGAGGAGGCTGAAGAAGCATCATCAAAGGCCCCAGTAGAAAAGGATCTAATCCAAGAAGAGGAAGTCACTCAACCAGTTCAAACAACAACTGAAGCAGAAGCAGATGCAGACCAGCCAGTACAAAGATTTCCACAAAGAAGGGAAGGAAAGGTGTAACGCCATGACATTTTTATCATTTATAGACACGTGACGTCACTGCCGCTACAGACAGATATCCATAGCAAGGCAATATTTGTATAGGGTCTTCTGACAAGAACAAAAAGGAAGCATCATCTGATATGATTACATAACTCGATCTCTATATTACATAATACAACCACAAAATAAGACAATCCAGACACAATTATCATACAATAGTCCAGAACTACATTCAAACAGTAGAAGGTACGAGAAGTCAATTATTATAATTCCCCATTGTTTGACCTTAAGGTCCAATTATTACATAACAAGGTTCTCATTACAGTAACAGAAGGGATCCAAACTTGGCTCACGTCTACTCTGAAACCTCCCCATCTCCATCAGTACCTAATCATAGAGGAAACAACACCAAAGACAAAAGGAAACCCGTGAGCAAAGAATCACTCAGTAGACCCCGGGTACTGCCAACGACAAGACTGCACATGCTAAGACCCTAGCATATGTGTAGCTGTCTCTTGACAATATATTAAAACCTCATTATCATTAATGTCACAGTTTTCTCCTTTGGGGCCCTTTTTCATTTAATTATTTTATTCGTGTTCTTACGCTTTTTAAATTTATTATCGCACTTTCGACCGCCAGAGGATTAGGTCAACAAACATGCTCGAATCAATATGTAAGATGCTTAACCAGTGGAGATTCCTTCCACTCCCCAACATGAGACCACATCAGCGCGTCGTCGATTGGCTCCCTGCAAGCAACTGTCCAGCACCAGTGTTGCCAGGGGGGCTAAGTCATGCCGCAACCCCGGGTCCCTGTAAACATTTGCCCAAAAACCCCTAGTGGTATACCTGCAAGCACTGCCCAGCATCTAAGTCGCCAGGGCGAGCCCATGTCCCTGCGCAACTTTCGAGTCCTTGTAAACTAGTGCCCAGTGCCTTGACAACCTCATCACATCCACCTAATGGAAAGCTAATCTTTCCCCTAACACATCAACGCATCGTCGATTGGCTCCCTGCAAGCATCTGTCTAGCACCCGTGTTGCCAGGGTGGTTAAGTCCTACCACAATCCCGGGTCCCTGCAAACATTTGCCCAGCAACCCCTAGGGGCACACCTGCAAGCACGGTCCAGCATCTAAGTCGTCAGGGTGAGCCCATATCCCTGTGCAACCTTCGAGTCCTTGAAAACCAATGCCCAGTGCCTCGACGATAATATTAAATCTCTATAAGGGACAACGAACCTCTCCTTCGTCTCGATATCATCCTCGCACGAGGTTAAATGCTTTAAATTCATTACAGCGTATGTCATCTCGTCGATTTATCAACTTGTCACTTAGTAGATCCTCAAAGGACATCTCGTATGGTTTATTCATCTCATAATTATCGAAATTATTAAAATGCATTACTTTGCTCGTCCCATTTTTCTATTCATTTATTTCTCCATTCTTAATTAGCGTGTCAATTAAGCTTATCCCATCATTTATATTCGTGTATTCATCGACGATCCATTATTATACGTATATACGTTACATTTAATTTTTATTCGTATTGAATTATCGTCAATCATTACGCTAATAGTAATTATCAAACTAAACCATCACCCCATACACCATCCTCATCTCCCAAACTCACCGCAACCTGCGGATCGTTGTCTCAATACAGTCCCAAACTCCAGCAATTCACACCATCAAACATCAGAACATCATAAACAGTCTCAGATCACGACCAAGGGAGGTAGGAGGGGTTGGGTTACCTCACACATGAGGGAACAGGGGTGAGACGGTGGGTTGATGGAGACGACGACTGGGTGAGGCGGCTGAGCTGGCGGTGGCGGCTGCGGAGCTGAGTGGCTGTGGGGCAAGGCGTCTGCGGGCTACGCGGTGGCGGCTGCGACTGAGCTGGGCTGCGGTTCTGGTTGCGGCGGCTTGTGGCAGTGTGGGCGGTGGCCGATGGCTGGCTATCCTGGCGGCTGAGGCAGCGGCTGCGGGGGCCTGGGGCGGTGGTGGCTCGGGCAGGGAGAAGAGGGAAGGAGGAGGGGAGGAAGGACGAGGGAGAAGAAGGCGCGACGGCGATGGCGGCGCTGACCAGGCAACGGGGGAGTTGTGTGGTGGGAAGAGGGTCGGGAAGGAGAGGGAGAGATAAGGGGAAGAGGGTGGGATTTTTGTAACGGTGTTTCGTTATCCCTTGAAATCATATTTGGTATAATCACTCTCTCAGATCGTCGAGATAATTATGCCAAAAATTTTCAAATTTCATAATGAGTTCGTATTTTTATTCAAAATTTAATTTTAATGACTCGTTTATTTTTAGAAAATTAATAACATAATTTGCGACGCGTGTCAAAAATTTGGTCATTACATTACTACCAACTTTTAAAAAGTTTCGTCCTCGAAACTAAATTGTCTAAACTACAAATTTTGAGAAATTCACTAATTACCTTGAAAGAGTTCAGGGTAGTGTTCAGAGTAGCTGTGGGCTATATCGAAAAAGGAGCTAGGAGTTTTCTTTGTGGTGCTGCATAATCTGGTCTCTCCTCAGGCTTATCCATACCTCAGTACTGGATTTATGCTAGTAGAGAAGATTGAAGCGGTAGCGGTAGACAGTCCTCAAGTACCTATCCTAATTAGTGGGTTATTAACGCCATTAGCTGCACATTTTGGGTACGACATGACTACTGTCCCTGCCCTTAATGAGCCAACTAGAGGACCATTTGGAATTGACAGCCTGGTTCAGATTGGCATGATCTCTGTTGACCGGTATTTACTATTTTACAGCGAGAGCTGGTGAGGAGCCTTTGCGACTACCATTGCCAACCTTTTCTCTCCGATTATCTGATCGGAGCAATTGGGATTTTCTTGTGGCTACACGAGAAGATGACCTGGATTCTGAGGGTGATTCCACTATGGGTGAGCTTCAGCCTCGTCAGTCATCTCCATTACATCAGTCTCCTTCCCACCATTCCATACGAGCTACTCCTGTGCTGCGTACTATGCCAGAGTAGACACATCCTGTGGATTGGAGGCTGAATTTCATTCTCTGTGGCAAGAGTTAGATGAACTTTGAGCTGATGTTACATCGATGCGATCCCAACTGACTGCTACTCATCAGAGCAATGAAGACTTCCATCGCCAGATTTTCCAGTACTTTGATAGCAGATTTCCACCACCTCCTCCTATGT
>JAOVYX010022185.1:0-14903 GCA_035668315.1 Drosera spatulata | reverse complement strand
ATATTTCCATGCGTATGTGTTATATATCTCAAATACGCATTTAAGTTTAAGATTCGGGGCACGAAAATGTATTTTCCTTTGGCAGAAGGCCGTCGCGGGCGCGATGGTACTGTTTGGCCAAATGCTGAATTTTCCCTCGTCGCGACCGCGACCATCCTCAATTCGCATTTTTAAGCATCTAAAACATTCCACACACATCAAACACATCAAAACATGTCCCAAAGCATGCACGGAAGCAAAGAACGTGTGTGAACGAATAAAAGAGGTGTGTCGGACGAGTGAGGTTACCTCAAATTCGTATGGTTTTCTTAAGCTCACGATCACACGAACGGATCCTTTGATGTCCAATAAACAAGCTGCCAGTGTTGATCCTTCTCCCAGCCTGCTGCTGCCTTCGTCTTGTTGCTCCGATGATGATCGTGAAGATGGTGGCGGTGATGGAATGATGATGATGATGTTAATGATGTTGGTTGATGTTGATGATGTTGATGATGATGATGATGTTGATACGGTGGCTGCAGGATGTTCGGCTGGAGATGAGGATGTTGGTGGCAGAGGTGGTGTGGAGTGGTGAGTGATGGTGGTTGAAGTGGGAGAGGTGGTGTGTGATGAGAGGAAGTGCGGGAAAGGAGAGGAAGTGGGAAGGAAAGTGAGGGAGTAGGAGAATTAGGTGTGGTGGCCGGCTATCCCACGTTTCATCCCACGATACGTCTCGTTCAGTCCATTATTCACCCAAATTTCGTAATGTCCTTTTTTGAAAACGTCATTTTCATGCCATCCTGCCCCATATTCACCGACCCGTGACCTCCGATGTTGTTGCAAAAAAGTACGCAGACACAGCACAAAAGGCAACCCGCGACCTCTAACTTCATCTAATTCTTTTGTAGAACCCAGCGTTGCTGCTCCCAGCCTTCCTGCATTAACCTCACAGAACCAATTCAGGATCAACGTTCCGTTCAACTGAACCCTTCTGTCAACCTCAGTCTTACTGTTCTCTGCTTTGCTGCAGTAACCTTCATCAAACAGAAGCAATCCAGGATCAACCATTCCTTGTTGTAGAAACTCAAATGTTTAGCCCTTACTGTCTCTTTACTCATGACCTCAATGTTGCCACCCTTGCTGCGTTCCTTTGGACCAGCCTTATTGCATTTCTCTTAACAGGCCTTGTTGCATCCCTCTCTGTACCAACCTTACTGCACACCCATTGTAGGCTCACTTTATTAAAAGATCAGCTTCAGTCTTGGTACATACCGGGACATACTAAGACTATAGTTTGTTTATCACTCAATTTCTGTACATCATGAGTTTGACTCAACAATCTCCCCTTAAATTTATGATAGCAAACTCTATCTAAACCGTAAGAAGATAAACTCAACTCTTTTCTTTTATATTCATAAAAGAATACATCTCTTTGAAAAAAATCCAATGATTTTGAGAAATTTATTTTAGCCCAGCCTAGTACTCTAATGCTTCTGTCTCGTTGGAGTAGTAGGGTCAACATTATATCTTCCCCTTAGCACTTGGAATTTAACTCTTTCCCTATTTGCTGTCATCAGTGAAGGGTTTGTGTGCAGCAAACTCTCCCCATTAGTTGATGCAGTATTGCAAGAACTTTGTTGTAATGGTGATTTCGTCTACAGATCAACCTTGTATTCCTTCTTGCATCCCCCTGTTAGCCTTGAAACCTTGAAATCATAAAATGTTACTTTTATAGCATCCTGGATCTGCTTCTGGATCTTGACTAGTTGTTCAGTTCTCCAGCATGCACCTTTTTGTGAAAGCCCCAGTCATCAGAGTTTATGTCAAGTTCCCCTGATTGATCCTTGCTGATGTCAAATTCCTCATCATAAGCATTATACATCTGTAAGATCCATTCTTGACAACAGCTTCAGGTATGTAAGACTTGTTACATTCCATAGGATGTGCATATTTAACACTTGAACTTGATCTCTTCAAATGATTCCATTCAGCACAGGATAGCTTGTGGGGTAATCTGAAGGTTAAGGGAAGTAAAGAATGTTGTTTGTTGAGCATGTTTCCTTTGCCCCCATATGTTTGATAGATCATTGATCCATTTGAGAGTCTGTCTTGGCTTTCTATGTTCCTGATCTCCTCCACCATCATCATACTACTTCATCATTTGGCACAGAAGCCTTGTGTGTCCCAAGAGGAGATCCCTTCCTACGAAGAAGAAAGGGTTGACGATTTGTATGATATCGTCACCAGCAAGGTTAGGTGATTGGAAACCTAGAATGAACTCGATCTGAAACTTGGTTGCAGATGAGTCAGATGTCATGGTGAAAGCGTGTGGCGTTTGATGAATTTTGGGGTAAATAATGTGTTTACAGAAGGGTAGTTGTAAAGATTGATGTCTCTCTTGAGTTCCTATTTATAGAAAAATAATGTAATTTGTATTTGGGGATGAAATGGCGGGACGTAATGTGTGGTCATAAATTAGCCGATATTGGAAACCAACGTAATATATGATGTGACTGTCTAGTACACTAGTTCCATGTATCTTACTACAGTAGGGCTTAAGCATTACTACAGCAAGGTAGCTGTCCAAGCATTACTGCAGTAAGGTTTGAACCTTTCCGTAGTAGCTTAAAGCTTTTGTTCACAAAAACATGCAATCTCATGGATGATAGCTTTAGGCATTTAGGTCTAGCATGCCTAATTCTCCCCTAAAATAAACAAATTTAGACTCACCTAAGGGTTATGAATATGTCAGCAACCTAGTTGTCTGTAGGAATAAATTCTAGCTTCACATTTCCCTTCAGTACATGATATCTAATGAAATATTTTGTTTCTATGTGTTTTGTCCTAGAATGAAACACAGAATTTTTAGATAATGCAATAGCAAAAGTATTGTCATAATAGAAAGAAGTTTTAGAGATGCTTAGCCCATAGTCAAGAAGTTGGGACTTCACCCATAGGATCTGTGCAACGCAGCTTGCTGCAGCAACATATTCTACTTCTGCAGTAAAGGTTGACATAGTTGACTATTTCTTACTGAACCATGACAACAATCTTGAACTAAGGTATTGGCATGATCCACTTATACTTTTCCTGTATATTCGGCAACCTGCAAAGTCAGTGTCTGAGAAACCCATTAGTTCTAACCCAGATTTCTTAGGATACCACAACCCTAAGTCAGGAGTCCTCTTGTGATATCAAGATTCTCTTGACAGCAATAAGGTATGATTCCCTAGGACTAGATTTGTACCTAGCACATAAACACAAAGTATAGGTTATCACGTCCAGTGGTAGTAAGGTACAACAAAGATCCTATGATGCCCCTGTACAACATCTGATCAATTGATGCTCCAGACTCATCCTTGTCTATTTTGATTGAGAAGCTCATTGGTGTTTTTATTGTTGAGGCACTCTCCATACCAAACTTTTTGATCATATTCTTAAGGTACTTAGATTAGCTTATGAAAATACCTTTATTACATTGTTGTACTTGAAGACCCAGTAAGTACTTGAGCTCACCCATGAGGCTCATCTGAAAATTAAATGTCATGCGGTTGGAAAATCTATCACACAATTTCTCATCAGTACTTCCAAAAATAATATCATCAATATAATTTTGGACCAATAAATATGATCCTTGTGATGTTTGATGAAAAGGATTGTGCCTACTTTTCCTCTCTTAAAGCCATGATCAATGAGAAAACTTGACAAGGTTTCATACTAGGCTCTTGAAACTTGTTTAATCCATAGAAGACATTGTCAAGCCTATAGACATGTTCTAGATACTTATATTCCTCAAAGCCTGATGGTTGTTCTACATATACCTCTTCATGCAATTTTTCATTTAGGAATGCACTTTTAACATCTATATACCTTAAAGTCCATATATGCAGCATATGCCAAGAACATTCGTATGACTTCAATTCTAGCTACAAGAGCAAAGGTTTCATCGAAATCGACACCTTCCTCCTGTGAGTATCCCTTAACAACAAGTCTAGCCTTGTTCCTAACTACAATCCCATTTTCACCAATTTTGTTTCTAAAGATCCATTTGCATCCTACAACAGGATAATTTTTAGGTCTAGGAACTAGATTTCATACCTCATTTCTCTTAAACTCATTGAGTTCCTATGCATGGTATTGATCCAGTCACTATCCTTAAGGGCTTCTTCAATCTTCTTAGGCTCTATTTCTTAGATGAAGCATGCAGAAAGGCATTCCTCAGCAATAGCCTTTCTAGTCCTAACCAGATCATTTGCATTACCTATGATGCTCTCAGGTGGATGATCTTCTGTTCATTGTCTCCTTTTTCTTCCATCATCCACAGCTTGTTGTTGACACTCTACTATAAGAAACTTTTCTGCATCCTGCTAAGGCTCTACTGCAGGCAACTCTTCTGTAGCTTGTGAAGGCTCTTTTATAGGAGGCACTTTTGTAGTTTTCTTTGTTGTGTGCTGCTCTTCTGCAATCTGTTCAGCAATCACATCAACATACACTATTGCATCGTCCTCATTCGTTTCTTGTATGTTTGCAGGGTCAGACTCATCAAAGGAAACATGAATAGTTTATTCAAATGTGTTAGTTCTCAGATTTAACACTCTAAAAGCCTTACTGACAGAAGAGTACTTATTCTAGAAAGATTTGACCCAAATTTTTCAGTATAGATTTTCTCATTAATATGAATGTAACATCTACATCCAAAGACATGAAAATAGCTTATGGAAGGGACCTTTCCCTTATATAGCTCATATGGAGTCTTGTTGTATAGTTTGTGTACAAGGCATCTATTTAGGACATAGCATGCTGTATTTATTGTCTCGACCCAATAACATTTAGCTAACTTAGAGTCATGCAGCATTGTCCTAGCAGCTTCTATCAAGTTCTTATTCTTCTTTTCTGCAACCCCATTTTGTTGTGGTGTTATAGGTGCAGAAAAATTATGCCTAATTCCATTGTCATTGCAATACTGATCAAAACCATATTGATCAACTTCAGTTCCATGATCACATCGTATTGCAACAACTTCTAGACCCTTTTCGGTTGAAATTTGTCTGAGATGTCTCGTTGTAATGTGTCTTTTTTCTTGTGTAGAAAGAATTCCCATGTGTACCTAGAGTAATCATCTACAACGACTAATGTGTATTTCTTCCTGCTCAGACTTTCAACCTCTACTGGACCAAATAGATCCATGTGCAGTAGCTCTAGCACTCTTACTCTTTGATCGATATTGATGCTTTCAAAACTTGTCTTTGTTTGCTTGCCATGTTGGCAAGAGGCACACAGCTTGTCCTTACAAAACTTAGCTTTTGGCAGGCCTCTAACTAAGTCTTGAGAGGCAAGTTTTGAAAGATTTTTAAAGTTTAAATGTGCCAGTCTCCTGTGTCGGAGCCACGACTCTTTTTTTTTTTTTTTTTTCATTTGTGTAGAAGCAAGTGGTGTCATTGGGTGAAGAGTTCATGAAATCCACAATGTAAACATTACCATATCTTCTCTCAATCAGCTTAACCTCATTCGTTTTGAGGTTCCTTACTTCACACATGCCTTTGGTGAAGTTCACATCATAACCCTTGTCACATAATTGACTTATGGACGATAGGTTATGACCAAGTCCTTCAACATAATCCACCTACTTAAAGACTAGTGAACCTATACCAAGTGTCCCATAGCCTTTAGTTTTACCTGTCTTACTGTCACCAAAGATTACTTGGAGATCATCTTCTTCTATGAAGTCTGACAATAAGGCCTTGCATCCAAGCATATGCCTTGAGCATCCACTATCCAGATACCGTGTTAGATTATAATGCTCCTGCAAGATATTTCAGTTAGATCATCATTCCCTAAGATTTGATCCTAACTAGTGGGTCTTAAGTACCCACACCAAGTTGATTTCTTGGGTGGGGTAGTGCAGTGATAGGTCTTAAGACCTTCCTTGCCAAATTTGTAACACACAACCTTTGGTCTTATGTGCTGTGGCTGGTGAACTCTTCTGCTTGGAGTGGTGTAAAAGGGTTCACCCTGCTGTATTGGAGGTGTAGCCAAATACCATCTCTCCCATGGTATATTACGGTAAGGAATCAATGTTGACCACAAGCTAGGGTGTGGTAAAGATTGATTCCATACTCTTATAGGAGGATAGTATATACAAGTAGAAGAGGGGGGATTTGAGGAAAGTTGAGATTCCTTTCTTCTACTTTCCTTCTTCTGCCTAGTCTCTTCAGCGTTCTTCTGTTTTTCTTGGACAACAGAGTTGGAACTTGTCTGCTATCCTTTTACAGAAGTGTGCTTTGACTGACTTGGTGAAGGGGACGTCTTGGTCATCTTGGTTTTAAGTGGAATGGGGTTATCCATCACTTTATCAGAAAAGGGTCGGATATGTTGAAACCCTTTTGGAGTCTCAACCTTACCGCTAGAGGATGGTTTAGAGGATTGAGCCTTCGTAGAAGTCTCACCCTTACTGCAAGAGCCCAAACCAGCTCAAAAGTTTTTGACATGAACAAAATGGATTTTCTTGAAATCCTTTGTTCTTCCATTCCACTTGTCAACCTAAAGCTTGAGTTCTTATTCTCATTTCTTAGGTTGATCACCTTAGCTTCAGTAACTTCAAGAAGTCCAGAGGTAGACTTAAGTTCCTCTTGGACCCTTTGAGAATGGAGCTCGAGCTTGTCAACTTCAGTAGCCTTTTCATTGGCTACTGCAAGCTTATCTCTCAATCTGTTTCTCTCCTCCATGAGAACCTTGAAGTTTTGATTCAAGTTAGAAATTTTCTCAGTGAGTTCGAGAAGATTTCCTTCATCTCTTCTTTAGATATGGTATCAATGTCAAGGTCATATACCTCATCACTGTATCGAGCCATGAGGCACATGAGTGATTTTTGAGCTCCGAAGAGGGCTTTTGAGGCTACATCATCATCGTTTGACTCTGTGTCACTTCCTATTTTTGCAGCCAAAGCCTTCCTTTTTCTGAAGGGCCTTCTTTGGGGTTGCTCCTCTGCTTTCTTCTTTGTAGCAGTGTTATTAGCGGGTTTGCTACAATAAGCAGCAAAGTGCCCTATCTCACCGTAATTGTAGCATGTGAGCTCAGACTCCATCGGTGTAGGAGAGGCTTTGTTTGGCCTTCCCATCTTTCTGAAGTATTTTCTGAATCGTTTACTCAGCATGGCTAACTCCTCACTTGAGGCCTCTGACTGTGAGTCAGATGACTCTTCTGCAGCAACCTTTTCCTTTAAACTTTTGATTTGAACCTTGAGGGAGATGTGCTTTTTGTTTTGATCCATCACCTGATTCTTCCTCTGCTTGATCTCCAAACTATAAGTCAGCAAGACACCATAAAGATTAGAGAGAGTGGTTTGGTCCATTTTCTTGGACTTCCTTATTGCAGAACCTTGGTGCCCCACTCAGGGATGTGACACCTCAGGAACTTCAAGTTTGTCTTTTGAGGAGAAATGTTCTCCTCAAGATCCCTCAGAGTGTTGACAAGAATACTAAATCTGTCAAAGAACTCTGTCAGTGTCTCACTTTCATTCATCTTTATAAGCTCATATTGCTTAATGTGAAGATTTAGCTTGTTTTCACGGATTTCATCCGTGTCATCGTTTCACAGTATCAAGACATCCCATGTCTCCTTTGTAGATTTGCAATGTATTACTAGTTAAAGTATACCACTGCTTATGGATTTCACAATAATCCCTAAGGCACGTCTGTTAACTTGAATGAGTTCCCAGTCCTCCTCAAAGAAATTTTTTTCCTCTTTGAGGACAAGTTTTCCTCTATCGTTTGGATATATAGAAGAACTCATACTGATGAATCTCCTTTCAAGGGCAGTCCTTCTCATTCTCTCATCGGCTTAGCCAAAACGAAACATCATTCTGGCCTTCAAATGATTGAACTTGTGATCCTTAAACAATGTAGGATGGGCATCGAATGGGATGAACACTTTACTTGTACCTGGCATGCCTGAAACACAGATTAGTAACTTCTTTGCAAGGTAAAACAATATAGAGTTCCTTTCCAAAAGCTATTAGGCCTAAAAAGGTTCGTTCTGATACCAATTGAAAGTCCCGAGATAACTTGCTGTGAGACTAGAGTGGGAGATGAATAATCTCTCTTTTTCGAGCTTTACTGTTGAACTAACAAAGGCTAATTGTACCGTAGAGATGTTATAAGTTTACTGCAGTAATGCAGAACCTTATTGCAGCAACGTTAGTTCCTTTTAGTTTTCTGCTGGTCGAAATTGATTAGCAGTACGGTTAAATGTAATGAAAATAGCAAAGTAAAATCATCAAGGTTTTTATACTGGTTAGAGTATATAGCTAAAATACGACTATATCTCTTATCCCAATCTTCCTTTGATTATCAATGTGATAAATCAAGAGGATAGCACTACGTGTGATTGTTTAAGGATCACTATCATTTTGTCACTTTATAGCTAGTAACTGACAATAAAAACAGATTACAAGATCTTTCCTACTCCACAACAAGATTCAGAACAGCCTCTTGAAATCGTCTGTCTAACACTAGTGCTATTCAACACTGTCTTCAATAGCTGGCTCAATTCTTTAGTTATCAACTTCTTTCTAAGCTCACTTGAAATCTTACTACACTCGTCTTTTCAGAGCAAAGAAGATTCAGCAATTCAAATGTTTTGACATCTTGGGCATTGCCTCTGTAGTTATAGGCAACCCTAAATTTCTAATGTTATTGAACTCGTCCTTTCTTGAAAACGTCACTTTCATGTCATCCTGACATCATATTCACCGACCCGTGACCTTTGATGTTGATGTAGAGAAATACGCTGACACAACATAAATGACAACCGGTGACCTCTGACTTCATCTGAACCCTTCTGTAGAACTCAGTCATACTGCTCTCCAGCCTTGCTGCAATAACTTAACAGAAGTAATTTAGGATCAACCTTCGTTTAATCTGAACCCTTCTGTCGACCTCAACCTTACTGTCTTTAGCCTTTCTACAGTAACCTTCGTAAAAAAGAAGCAATCCAAGATCAACCATTCCTTGCTGCGGAAGCCCCAATTGCCTAACCCTGACTGTCTCTTTACTCATGACCTCAATGTTGCTAGCCTTGCTTCGTTCCTTTGGACTAGCATTACTGTGTTCCTCTCTGAACCAACCTTGCTAAATTCCTCTCTGAACCAGCCTTACTGCACACCCATTATAGGCTCATTTTTCTAACAGATCTGCCTCTGCCTTGGTACATAATGGGACATTTTAAGACTAGAGTTTGTCTATCCCTCATTTTCTATACATCATGGGTTTGACTTAGCAAGAGGATCTAGAGAGGCGATTGTGAGAGAAGTGGAGGGGCGCCGATGGATCAGATGGTGAGAATGATTGTGGTTGGATAAAGCGATCGAGTCAGACCCCTTGAGAATCATTGGGTCAAGTATGAGATTTGTTGTGCGAAATTGATTGCTTTACGCCATTCTCAGATAGATCAAGAAGGTTCTCTAGGAGCAAGAGATCAGGTTCAAGAGATGTGTCGTGGCTTAGAAAAATGAGGAAAATGGCAACAGTAAACTTCACTAAAGAAAGAAACACAAATCCTACGATGAGTACTGCTAGTCAATGGAGCAGGATCTGGGACGAGAAGAAAATGGATTGAATTGGTTCTTGTTTATTGTATAATGGTGCATTTACTTGAGAATATAATTGGTTCCATTCACATTTAATAATATGCAATTCACGTATAACCAATATGCAGTTTGTATTTTCAAAAAATTGAAATTCATGCCTAATAATAGGTAGTTCTCCAAGCATTTTAAGCAGTTCGTATTTAATAGTAAGGAGCTCACATGTCAAATATATTAAATTCATATATAAGCAACATGTAGTTCACATTCAATAATATAAATTTCACTAAGCTTTTCTTCACAGTTCATATTGGTATTCTTCACAGTTCATATTGGTATTTTTCACAGTTCATATTGGATTTTCTTGACAGTTCATATTGGATATTCTCCACAGTTCATATTACTGTTATCGTTGTATATTGTGCAGTTTAAGCATATTCAACAATAGAAATCATCAACAGTAGAATTCAGTTCATATTGTTGAGTTTTTTAATCAGCTTGAAAATTACAATGAATATTATACTGTTTACATAGTTTACATACACCAAGACATGGTTTATGATAGTGACAAATATAGTTCATATATCAACATTCTCGGTGCATACGATAGTTTGCTTCATCAGCATCTGTATTTGACATATTGTTTGATATACGTGTGTAAACACATCGAGACTGAAATATTTGGTATCCTTACAATATTTTCGATTGTTGTAGAACATCACCTGTTTGCACTTTTAAACCGTGTAGCAGTTCATATTGCTCCTTTCTCAATCATACAAATAGCATTGTTGTTGACACTAACATAATACAAAATTCATATATGCTAATATTTCAGGTGAAAATCCATAATGTTAGAACCTGCTTTAAATGATATAATGTTGGATTAATGTCAATACCTATTACATGTCTGGCTGTAACTCACACAAATCCACATCAATATGGTTAGAATAGTATAAAACGAAGTGATAAACGATCATAATGTGTGAACTTTGTCCTCCCGTGGAACAAACAATATATTAAGTATATAAAATCTAACTACATCAAACAATGTTTAAAGATCATGACACTCGTTGGGATGCTTGAATTTCATCATCTTCCGGAACAATTTAATGTTTTAATATCTTATCATGACGTTCCAGTTTGACCATTGAAAATTATCCTTCGTTCAATTACATTGCGTTCTTATTATCGTACTACATTATTGTCAACACAACAAGTTTATGTGGCATAACCCACAGTTTATATTGATCTTTCTTCGGTTCATAATATGAAACTAGTAGTTTATATATCCACATTATCATCTCACATATCATAATGTAGGAGACCATATTTCATATAGCATACCCACAATTCACATAACAAAAAATAACAATTTATATAGCATCATTTACAGTTCATTTATCATTTATAGTTTACATAGCATCATTTCCTTTTCCCCATTTCACGACGATAACTCGGTTAAACAAATATCTCTTCTTTCTTACACGAGTCACGATCTTTTCCTTAAAGAGTTGGACAACTCAGGTTGATCCCTCATGTGCGTTATTTCTAATACCATAAACAATTTCCACAGCTTTCAAACCTTTAAAAAAAAAAAAAAACAAAAACAAAAAAGTATCACGCAGTTCACAAATAAAAAGAAATAGTTCACACATACAAAGAAACTATTTACACATAATAAAAAACAGTTTATAAATACAAAAAGTATTTAAATATAAAGAAGTAGTTCACATAAAACAAAAAAGTATTCCACACAAAATAAAGAAGCAGTTCACAAACCAAATAAACTTTTTTTTTACCTTTAAAAACTTCTACTACACCATCCTCATCTTGTTTCAATTCAAGATTGATGGCTTTCAATGTATCTTTCATCATAAGGTCATGATTTTCAATCTTTTTCTCTTCATTCCTTTCCCCATCTATTTCATCACTCTTCACCTTCATCTTTATATATTCTCCCTCCCTCCCCTGCTATCAACTTCATGCTTTGGTATACCTTTACCAACATAATATAAAAAAAAACACAAAATATTTAAAACACTAGTGCAAAAAAAAAAAAAACAAAAAAAGATCAGTGCAATAAAAAAATAATTGAAATAAACAGTTGTAATAACGTCATAGTTTTTCAATCACAATGTCATAATTCAAAAGGCGAAATTCCAGGATTCCCAAAGTAAGAAAATACAGTTCATAAAGAAACAATTTGCATAAAATAAAACTAACTGTTCATACATTAAGATAGCTAGTTCACAAAGCAAAAGTAATATTTTTACCTTCGACAACATTAGATTGCCCAACAAACTCATAATCCATTACGAGATCATAAGGAATCACCTAATTATCTATATTTGATGGAAAGATATATACCATACAAAACTGAGAAATTAGCAGGCAAATTCAATCATCTGATGCGAAATATTGAAAGGCTAGAAAGCTGACCAGTGTAAAACATAAATGAATTTATCAAGCTCAATCTGATTGAGCCCATCAACCCTAAACACATGACTGTTGTTAATTATCCAAATGAGAATTGGAATAACCTAGGTACATGCTCCGATGTGCACTGGATATGCGCTCCTATACCAAGGGATCATCTATTCTTATTTTTTGAAACTATTACAAGTAATATTAATCCAAAGAGCTCTAAGGGCAGTAGTCTAGAGGAGCAAAATTCAAGCATATGAGTCTTATGCATGAATTATGAGCGGTGGTGATGAACCATTTCATAACCCTAATGGAACAGGGTTACAACACTTCGTTAACCATCGTCGTCTGATCATTGTCACTATGTTGCTCTCTTCTCCAATTTCTGTGGCAGTTCGCTTTCGAAGGAACGATGAGTAGGCCAACTAGGTTGTTTGAATCGATCAAGGAGCAATTATGTTGCTTGAGCCGATGGATTTAAATTGGTTGGGGTTAGGGGTTCGATGATGTATGAGGAGGAGATGAGTTGGTTGAGTTAGGATGGGGTATGACTTGGGTTAGAAATGTGTATTGGGTTAGTTTAGTAAGAGTGTGGTTAGATTAGAATGAGGATAGTGCGGATAAATGTTTTGTGGCGATTCAGGGGAGAGCCCAAGGGAGGAAACCCGTCCCTAGCCAGGCCTGAATAACTTACACATGTGAAGTGGGCCCATCTTTTAATCGAAAAATCATGGCTAGTAGGTTATAGGTTTTTCATATATATAAACTGCTCTTTTTTTCTACAAAAATATCAATGTGGGTAACCAACTCACCACATAACCTTAATAATCTCCCCCTTTATGTGTGAGTACCATCCACATGATCCACTCTCCCTTGAGCCTGAATCCATGGGCCTTTATCCACCCGCCTATTTGGACTGGGTCACTTGCGCACCTGATCAACCCTTTTTGCAGACCAGCAATGCACCAGGGGATCCTTAACCTGCGCACTTGGGCCCATCATTTTCAGGCCAATTTGTCCCGCGCTCCAGGCCTACCTATCTCTTGTTGTGGAAAGGTATATTCACCCTATGCAGTATGTACCTCTTATATTCCGGGCCTTCCTACCCCATCACAATATCTTCCTCATGCGTATTGGGGGCCTTACCTGCTATCTTGGGCCCCATCATGTCCTGTCCAAACCACCCAATGAACTATGGGCTCTGATACCACTTGTTACGACTCAAGGGAGAGCCCAAGGGAGGAAACCAGCCCCTTATTGGATTTGAACAACTTACATATATGAATTGAGCCCATCTTTTAACCCAAAAGCCATGGCTAGTAGGTTATGGGCTTTTCACAAATATAAGCTGCTCTCTTTTTCTACATAAATATCAATATGGGTAACCAACTCACCACATAGCTTTAACTTGTTTAGATATTTTAGTGTGCTGAATATATTAGTGTGTGTATATTATGTGCAATGAAACTTTTTGAATACTAAAATATGAATTGATAGTACTTTAGATACTTTAAAATAATTTCCCCCCAAAAATAATGAAATAGATGGAGAACTCTCAAATAAATTGTTTGTGAGTTTTTGTAGAGATTCAAAGAAAATGACAAGATTTTATTCCCATAATTGAACTCTCAAAGGTCTACTGAGAAGAGAAGGAAAAACTTGAATTAAAAGGAAAAAAACTTTCACATCATGACAATGTGAGCAAAATAATAATTTGGCAACATTATTTTTTTTTTCTTTTTTAAATCACAGACATTAAAGTAAACTTTTCTTCAAAAAAACAAAAAAATAAAAATAAAAATAAAAAACAAAAAATGCATTCTTTGTCTCCTATTCCCTCCCCTTCCATCACTTCAATAAGAAAATTTAAAGGTTTGTTTGATATCATTTTGTTTTTTTTTTCTATTTTTGTTTCGTTAGTTGATTAAACAAAAATGTTTGTTTTCAATTTTTTCTGTTGAAACAGATGAAACAGAAGTAAAAAATTAAAAATCAGAAAAAATAATTTTTGGTGTTATTTTTATATTTCATTTGAATATAATATTTAAGATCCCCTTTTACATTTTTCAAAAAAAATCCTCTTTTATAAAAATCATTTTATTTTATAAAATAATTTTGATTTTTTCTATTAATATTCTGTTTCTTTTAAGGTAAATTGGTTAAAAATCTCAAATGTAAGTTTCCCTTACGTTTTGGTCCACATTTAGATTTGTGAACTGCATATCATGCTATGTGAACTGCATATTATGCGCTGTGAATCGTAATTATATATATATGAACTGTAAAAATCGAAATAAGATCAAAATATAAGAAAAATTTATATTTAAGATTTTTCAACAATTCATCTCTTTTTTTTTTTTTCCAAACAATGATACATCAAAGAGCCCCTGCACATCCCAATGCTGGAGTATCTGTTCCCTATTTCCATGTTTTTTCTTTTTGCCTCTCCTGAATCCCATCCACTACATGTCTTTTTTTTTTTTTTTTTTTTTTTTTAAAATGACAGTGATATTTAATTCAATTTTTTTTTATTAAGATCTCCCGAACACCCGAATTTTTCTTTTTTAACTCTCCCGAACACCCGAATTTTTCTTTTTTAACTCTCCCGAACACCCGAATTTAAATGCTCGTTTAAGTTTCTGATCTTTTTCCATCGGAAAGAACCCCATGTGTTCGGTAACACATCTCTAGTGACTAGTAGCCATACACCTTTCAGGAAAAACCCTAACCATAGTTGAACACAATCGAAACCATGTAACCATAGGAACAATGGAATCGATCATTTTCTTTGCCATCAATGGCCTTTCCTGTATCTAGTTGCCACCATACTCTTGAAGTGAGTGAGTGAGGCAAAAGGGCTCAGCTTGAAATGCTCCAAACAAAGCAAAAAAGAATCTTGATGGGTTGATCCAATTAA
>JAOVYX010022184.1:0-14904 GCA_035668315.1 Drosera spatulata | reverse complement strand
TGTTTAGCCTTGTCATGGACTGGGTCTATGACGACATAACGTCACGTGCCGGGCATTCCGGATTTCGGGGCGTTACAATATGTGAATAGTAATTTATCCCTTTTTCTCTCCTTCCTTATCGCTTCACCAAACCTCTCTTTCTTCCTCTTCTCCAGCTCTCCAGCTCTCCTGCTCCTCTCCTGTTTTTCCATCAATCCTCTTCTTATACACAGCATCATGCGGACGAAACATGGAGAAGCAACGCGAGGAAAAACGCAGGCAGAACACGAGAAGGACGCGGACAAACTACGCGGTTTGATTTCGAGGCACCTTCAACAGTTCTCTCTGGGATTTCGTATATTCTTTTGGAGGCAAAGGTTCGGCAAGCGAGGCCTCCTGTCTCCACGGTTATATTGATTCGATAGTTAATGGGAATGGAAGGCTTTTAGTGTTTTCTTTTCTTGGTTTTCTTTTCGCCGTATCTCGTTACTCATGGTAAGCTAATTTGGTACTCAGTGTGTGCTTTCGGATAGATTTGTGCTGGTGTGTAAATTATTGAGAGAATTGACAAGAAGCTCTAGATATTTAGTGGTTCGAAATAGGTCTCAACAGTATCTTCCTTAGTAGATATACAGATGACAGCTTAATTGAATTGTAGTTCTTTTCACTGCGAAATACTTCCAGTGTCCTTGCGATGATTGCTCTTCTTTAATTTTGTGTCAACTGTACTGATCTATGTTATTCTAGATCCCTGAAGCAAAAGGATCTATAAGCTCAAGGGTGTTATGATGTTGTAGCCCGTCTTCCGAGAGCCTGTCGACTTGCCTAAACATTGACGATCACTATCGATACACAAAGCACGTAATAATACCTACAAGGGATTGGAAATCAAGTATGCTATTATACAAGTAATTAAAGAGCAAATTGGTTATATAAAAGCTTGGACAACAATCTGACTACATTGTCGCTGGTGTGTCTTTGCTCTTAGCCATTGAGAAGAAAGCGTTTCCCCACTAAGCTCATCTTTTCGCTGCTGTGCGATCCACAATGTAGTCTCGATACTTATGTGGATGCACACCCAGTTAACGGTTTCAGTATCAGTTTCTTCAAAATACTTGTATTCGTATATAGAGGACCAATTTTTCTTGCTTCCTTGAAATACGCCTTCCTATCAGCTTCTTTTGAACGAATCCTTACCATAGCTTTTACGGCGTCCTGTCGCAACGACACAACTTTAACTGGTGCTCCCATAACTTCCTGATATATACGCGCTGCTAACAGAATCTCTTCTTCCTGGCTGCTGAACCCTTCCAATTTCACCAACTTAAGACGACTGAGTGGCTTGTTTGCTCTGACTTTGAACTGCATATCTTGAAATCTGTTGTCAACATAGCACGTCGGATCAACCTGCAAGAGACATTAATATGCTGCGTTTACAAGATATAGTTGCATCATAAAGCACAATTCGAATAGCGACCAATCATTTCTATGTTCATATTTTGTTGTGTGTATGTCCTGTTCTCATCAACATGTGATCTACTTATCAAAACCATAAAGTGAAACACGTAAGCATTAGCTAAGAGACTTACAGTGATGAGAAGTTTCTCCATTGTTCCATCGAGTTATCGATCCACCAAACCTCCTTCAATTTAGAAAACAGGACCCCTTCGTGCAGCTTCGGCCTGATGTTTATCTGGTGGGCGATGAACAGAGACTGATCCGTACATAATATATCAGATCATTAGGGATCAAGAAAAAGGAGTAGAGAGGTCGTAGAATCTTACATGAAAATCCCATTGACCCAGTGTCAGGCGCTCCACGAATGGTGCAAAAAACAAGTCATCGAGAAAACTGCCAAAGTAGGCAGGTTCAGCCTTGGGGCCTCGACGATAATCAAGCTTAATGCTCGTCAAGCCTTTGTCTAAATCCCATACATAATATTGGACGATTCCCTATGTTCAATAAATACTGAAGCTTGGGAGCACGAATAAAGACAGTACTCCATTTTTGGGCAGTCAAAGATTGATAGTCCTCGAAGATTAGGAAGATCAATGCTTAACCAATAGAGGTCTGTCACAGATCTTCAGGTACTCAAGAAAATGGAATTGTTGAGCCATAGAAGCCAATGCATCTTTAGAGAGATAATTCACATGACGCAAATTAAGAACTCAGACAAACGAGAAGTCCAAGCAGTGTTGATGTTGATGTCTCAAATCAATGAGGCGTGTTTTGTTTCTCCCACCTGCTCCGCATGATGCTCTTCTTTTCCACGTGATCATTTTCTTCTCCGCGTGATCATCTTCTTCTCCGCATTATGCTCCGTGTGAGTATAATGGGAGTACGTGCGAATGCTTTGTGATTGGTAAACATTAATTCGCATGATCATGGGACAAGGGATTTTAATTTGAAATAAGGTTTACCCATTCTTTGCATAAATGGAGCTGCTCACAAAACAAAGAATAATGTAGCCAGAAAGATACCTGTTTTGTTAAGAAGTACTCCAAAAAAAACAAAAAAACAGCACTAGCTAGAAACTAGAAAGATACCTTGAGCTTGAGGGGGCACTGCAAGAGAAACGAAGAAAACTTAAAGGACCTCGTCATCCAAATTTACTTTATTTCAATCATGGAGCATGATTGAAATTCATAATCTATATTTAAAAATGTGGATTAGATACCATATATGCGCAAATACACCTCCTCGTGTTTTTGTTACTCATCATCAAATACAACATACACAAAAACCAAAAAAGGTTATTCCCTAAGCCGTTGCTGGTGTGCAATGGTTGTCCAATCGCCTTCGAGACTCATTTCTATCATCTTATCCTGTTGCCCATCCTGTAAGCATAAAACAATCCAACATTTCAGGCAGATTGATTATGTAATATACCCATAAACTGAGTTACAATTTTCTTCACCATGCACCATCCCTAATTGATTTTACCAAGCTGGGAACACTGCCTTCACTCCTCCCCGCATACTTCAGTAAACTTTTTCCATGTACATTCCATCAAATCTAAGCAAGCGACAATTTATGCATACAAAATAACCAGTAATTCAGGGAGATGTAGCAGCATTGTACTCTAATCAGAGGTTTTATGGATCTAGTAATGAAAAAGGAGGAAAGGTTGAGCAGAAGAATATGGGATGTGCTGGGAACAATGAGAAGAAAGGTCAATTGCGCTGTAATTATTGTAAGAATAAGGGGCATACCATTGATAAATGCTACAAGTTTCATGGTTACCCTTCTGGGAATAAGTTTTCTAAAGGCAAGAAGTTTGCTAGGAATGTTCAATCTGGAAAGAGTTATGGACAAGGTATTGATCTTGTAGATGGCGGCAGTTCAGTTAGTGACAAGGTGTTGAATGATAGCACTAATTCTGGTCTAAGCAAGGAGCAATTTGGTCAGTTGATGGGGTTATTTAGCAAGCTTGGAGGTCAGGAAAATGCTGTATATAATGGAGGAGTTGGTTCAGCAGCTTATGCTTCCATGTTAGCAGGTAAAGAATTATGTTTTCTTGCTTGTGGTGATGCACATGGCTGGATAGTAGACAGTGGGACAAGTGACCATATCACCCCTGATCTTTCTCTTTTGGATTTCTTTTCTCCTGTATCTTGTCCTTGTTTCATTACTATGCCTAATGGCAAAAGAGGTGAGGTACAGCATATGAGACCATCACTATCAGTCCTGATATTGCATTACATCATGTCCTTCATGTTCCAGATTTTCAATTCAATCTTTTGCATGCCATGAAACTTACAAAACAGCTCTCTGCACAGCTTCTTTTTGATGACCAAGCATGTGTTCTTCAGGTCCCTTCAATGAACAAACCTCTGGTGCTTGGTAAGCAGACAGCAGGACTTTATCATGTCGTCAGCACTCACAGGAATAAGAGTGACATGTCCTCTTCTTGATTTCATTCTGTTTCTATGTCATCTGAAGTAGATATTTGGCACTATAGGCTTGATCATATGAGTACTTCTGAGTTCAAGTACATAGACTGTTTGGCTTCTTTTCATCACAGTTGTCCTTCAGTCTGTCATGTATGTCCAAGAGTGAAGCGACACAGACTTTCATCTCGCAATCCAAACGACGAACAATCTCATCTAAAACCAAAACCACTAACAGAACCTCATCCGTTCATCAATCAGATCACAAAACCATAATCAAGCGACACAGGATCGGATCCTATCCGTTCACAAAGGATCAGATAATACTCCATTTCACTCAACAATCAAAGCAAAGTGATCGAAAACATTTGATTGTGTGTAGAAGCAACGGACCGATTCAACCAGATCTGGATTTGAAAAGAGGAGCGAAAGCAAAAATGAAGAAGCAGAAAGAGAAGGGGAGATGTGGTGATGGTGGAGGCATGATGGCGACGGCAACGGTTGTGATGGTGGAAATGGTGAGATCAGTGGCAAATAAGAACAGTACGTGAATCAACGAAACTCGATCATCGTGTCACGTTGATCAAATTTGTGTGAATATTTATCCACAAAAAAAAAAAAGAAGGTGTATTACTGCAAGAATACAAATTTCTATCAATTTATGCATACCCTTTTTTTTAAGATATGGAACGTTTTTTAGGACATGAAAAATCATTATATCTCAATCAAAAATTGTCGATGTTGATTCGAGTAAGAAATCAGAAGTTTGTACACGACAAATCTCACCATAAAAAGAGATTGGAATTTTAGGTATCTAATATCGTGAAGAAATCAATCTACACAATGTTGTTTTTTATATCTATGTGTGATTATTTGTATGTTATATTTGCTCATCAATTACAACATGTATGAATAATTACGAGTATGTTAATGTTTTTCGTTTATTCATGGATTTTAAAAGAGGTTAATATTGGAATATTCGATGGATTGTAACTATTTTACATATTATCTTAGAAATTACTACTTCGTCTGCCACCTTAATAAATAAAAAGACAGTTTTATTTTAAATTTGCCCTTCATATTAGTATGCCAAAGGATAAATTAATAAGGAAATGTACCGTAATTGATTAGAGCATCAGCATAACTTGTGATTTATTATGGGCTAGTGACTCATCTAAGCACAAGAAACTCTAACCAGAAATAGACTCCTGACCTCAATCTGTCCAACAATCAATTTTATCAAAAAAAAAAAAAAAAACACCGATACAAATTAATGATAATAAATTCGTAAACACATGCAAAAAATGTCCATGGACAGTAGCATTGATACCAGCAATACCAAAAAAACAACCAATGCAACCTCCCCAAATGGCCGTATCTATCATACTCCAAAGTCAAAAAAGAAAACGAGATGGTGATATGCAGTTGGCCCATAGCAACTAGAAAAATAAAGGGAAATAAAGGGATTTTTATAAAAAAAAAAAAAACAGATGAAATTTTTGATATTTATAAAAAATTAATCCAAATAATCATGTTTATAAAAAAATCCAACCAAATCATTAGATATTTATGGAATAACGTTCGTCATTTATTTCTTCGATCAAAACTAACAATTATTTATATTTTTATAAATAAACTATTGAAATCTTTGATATTTACAAAAAAATCAACCGAAATCATCACATTTATAAAAAATCAACCCAAATCATGTGATATTTATAGAATAACATCGACGTCTATTTCTCTCATCAAAACTAACGATTCTTTATTATTATTATTTTTCCTTTTCAAAATAGATATACATGTCCCTTAGTCTTTTTGTTGAAATTTTCACCTTCGATTTTGCTCTCATCGCAAACTCGAAACCTAATCCCTCAACGATTTTCATATTGAGATAAAAATTATACCTTATATGCTGAATTTTCATAACTTTCGAGTTACTTAGGTCTTTCATAGTTCGAAATCGGGACGATCATAGCTCGAAATGGAGACACGACGATTGAGATAATATTCTGGGAAGAAAGAGGGAAAGTGAATGGATTATGTTTTAATTGAGAATGGCAATTTTATAATTTTCTACCATATCCGTTAAGTTTTAACGGAGGAGATGACGACGAACGTTATTTTGTAAATATTTCATTATTTGAATGGGTTTTTTATAAATATGATAATTTGGGTTGTTTTTTTTTTTGTAAACATCAATGATTTCAACCGCTTATTTGTAAAATCTCAAAAAAATAAAAATAAAAAATTATTAGTTTTGACGGAAGAAATAGACGACAAACATTATTCTATAAATATCTCATGATTTAGATGAATTTTTTTATAAATACGATGATTTGGGTTGGGTTTTTATAAATACCAAAAATTTTAGCTGCTTATTTGTAAAAATCCGAAGCATACGAGGACTGCCCAAATGCACATCGAATCTGACACCTCATTTGGGTAATTAGATTTGTGGTATTCAATGCAAATTTCTTTATATTTTAATATTCATTTCGATTTTAATAATTTATGTGTAAAAAGTTATAATATTTCACATAATATATAATTCACAAAATCATTATTTATAATTCACAAATCCTGATGGATACTACTCCCTTCGTCCCATAATTTTTACATCACTCATTTTAAACACGTAAATTTAAATTTATCTCATCGTTCTTTACTTTTAATTTTTAACCACATAATATTTCTCTCAACGTCTATTTTAATTTTTAACTACTTAATACTTTTCAAATATGAAAATGATACAAACAACTTGAGACGAACCAAAATAACAAAAGATTGCAAAAGATTTAGGACGTAGGGAAAAAAAATAAGTGAAACTTTCATTAAATATTTTTGTGTAATTTGTTCTTTTTTTTTCTTTTTGCATGTCACATTGTTATTATGTTTTTCAATCTATTTTTCTTTAACTTTATTTTTATTTCATTGTTCAATTCCATTTTTTTTACAGAAAAATATCTTAACAAGATAATTGTTAATTGTGATTGTGATTGGATTTTATTTTGTTAATTGTTAATTGTTAATTGTGATTCGTTCGTAATGTTTATTGGCGCGTTCAACTAATCATCTCAAATATTTCATCGTCATATTTGATTTAATTAATCAAATATTTTCTTAGATTTAAATATATAACCTTTAAGCACGATTTATTCTAAAAATCGTAACGTTATATATTCATCTCAAAACTCCCAAAATTCTCGGGTATTACATGATAATTGAACACGTGTGTTAAAATAGAATATTAATCAGTGCGTCTTCTAACAATCAAATTATTCATTAAACATATGCAAACTGGATAATTTAATAAAACGTAATGTTTTTGTTTTTAAGACGCTTTGTTTGTATATTTATTTTACCATATCAAATATACATAATCTCTAATCATTTATTTGAATTCATGCATGCATTCATGTTATTAGCAATTGATTTCATTTTTATTTTCAGTGTTAGAATACAAAATCCTAACTTATCACAATCATCTTTTTTTCGTTTGAATTTATTGTTGAAAATAAAACGTCGTTTGCGATTGTTGACTTCAATTGAATTCGAAAGCCAATTTGGATTGATTGATGGTTTGTGTTGGTTTTGGATTTGCATTGATTGATTATTTGAGTTGGTTTTTTTCGTGCGTCATGAGTTTTGGTGGTTTTGGTTTGAACGGCTGAAAGTTATAGCGGAAAGGAATTATTTTTCCGATTTATATCAGTTGAAATTATTTTTATATTTTATAGTTTGTGGAAAATTTCCCTTTTTTATTTTTTATTAAGTATTTCACTCAAGGCACAAAAGAAAAAAATGTTAAACTACTAATTCAATGAACACATGATTGCATATATCATACTCTCTGTTCCAAAAGAACGATAATCCTTAAACTTAACACATAACTTATGTACGATTGAAATTTACAAGTATTGATGTATTTATTTTTGTGATTGTGCAAGAGAGACGAGTAAGAAAAGGACAAAAGAAGTGATAATATGAAGAATTGATTTGGCATAAAATTAAAAGTATGGATATTTTGACAGTTTCGTTTAAATAGAAACATTATACTTTTCGTGACATATTTAAAAAAATAAAATTGCTTGAATTTTATTGAGACAAAAAGAATAAAATTTAACTAGTGTGGTTATAGAAAAACAACCATTATACATTATTTTATACTATTTTCGATCCGTAAAAAACGCAACGTTGTTTATGGTCAGCGATAAAATTATTCAAATTACGAATCGTTCACGGGATGATTAAACATTGTCTTACGTAAAATTATTGTGAAACAGTATTGATAATTTAAGTTATATATTTCATTATTAAATCAATGGTATAATTTTTTTACGTCGTTAATACGAATAACGAAGATCCTCAACATGCGCGTTGAGTAGTATAAAGCAGCATATTGTCAACTTTTTTTTTTATTGATAATAGGAGATTCTTTGTATTTTTTGTTTCATTGTAATGGGGGATGTTTTATTATTTTTTAAATAAATTACCAATAGGTCTTATTTTTGAAAATGATCAAGCCACCCTTAACTTATAAATTACCATTTGGTGTTATTGGGTTTGATATTATGAATAATTTCTTATCTTTTTTTATTGAATTAAAGTGTTTTATTTTATAAAACAAGATATAATAATTGATAAATATTTTAATTGATATAATAATTGAATTAATTGATAAATAAGATAATAAGATATAATCTATTTGAAAATATTTTATGTTTTGATAAAGAAAGTTAAATTTTGTGATAGATAATAGGAGCTTTGTATGTTTTTGTTTTCAAAATTTTGATTCATAATCGTTTATGAGAATATGATTGTTTATAATTTTTGTAACAATGATTCCTTAATTTTTTTGTTATAAAATTACAAAGTTTTTTTTAATAAAATTCAACATTTGAAAAGATTGATGGCGTCGCATATCTTGGAGTCCCACATCTTGGCATCTTAAGATCTTGACGTCTCATGTGTACTTATATATATAATAAATTGGTTAAGATATATATTAGATTAGATTTTATTTAATTCGTTTTAATGTTTTTTAATGATATCTTTTTAAAATGATAATAATGTCTTGTCATACTGTTTGTCGTTTACCGCTAATAGCATATATATTAGATTTAAAAATTATATTTAGTTAAGATTAGTTGAAATTAATATAAGATTTTAATTAGTTAAGGTATATATCAGATATTAAATTATATTTTATTTAATTGTTTTAATTTTTTTAATTGATATTTTCTAAAATGATAATAATGTCATGTTATACGATTTGTCGTTTACCATCAAAATGGTTTGCCACTAAAAAGTTACTGAGTAATACGATATATAAGAAAATATTGACCCATGTGGTGCACGGAATAAATTAAAATAATATAAAATAAATAGTATAAAACTTACCTATACAGATGATTAATGTATATTTAACGTGATAGGTTTTTTTTTAATAAAATCTATCGTAATAAGAAAAACTATTGTTTTATTATAATAAAAGATGATTTCATATGTAAAACTCTTATAATTTCTTATAGTTATTTCTTCGTGAAAGATTTTACATATATAATTCTTAAATATTTTTTATTTGATTCAAATATTTTGTATTAAAATTGAGATATTAACTTTTGATTATAATTATAGATATAATTATTCGGATTTTTTAACTTTTGATCAAATAATTAGGCAAAATTTAATATCGTAATGATTTAATATCGATTGTTTAATTCATGATTAAAAGCCAGAAATTAATTGAATAATCCATTAAAATTTTTAAATGACAATAATCCTCTGTCATACCGTTTTTCCTTGAAATGTTTTGTCGCGCTTAAAAACGACTGGATAATGCGATATATACTACAATAATGACACGTGCGCTGTATGAAATGAATAAACATAATAGAGTTAAAATAATGTTTATATTAAAAAAACTTACCTATATAGGTATATAGATTTTTGTATATTGAACTTGATAGTTTGCTTCTTCTTTTTTTTTTTTTTTTTTTGGATAAATTGATTTAAGTATTATGATGTACATGCGTTGTTTATCTTATTCTTCAATCTCAAATATTATATTGAATTTAAAGATAAAGATAGAACAAATCTGGTATAAAACTGGACTTATAAAATACAATAAAAAATTGTGAACAAAAAAAATAAGATTATTTATAATTACTTAATTATGATTTCATATAGGAATATAAAGTTTTAAGGATTTGTTTATATTTCTTTGTGAAATATTTGGTATGTAAGATGATTATATTTTTTCATTTGATGCAAATATCATAGGTTAGATTTTAGATATTAAAATTTATATTTAATTGTGGTGATGATGGGATTATAGATTTGATTGTTCGAATTCTTTTAATTTTTGATCAAATATTTAGGTTAAATTTAATATCATAAATATTTAATCTCGATCGTTCAATTCGTAATCAAAGGTTAAAAATTAATTGGATAAGATTATGTTAATTAGTTTAAATAAAATAAAATTACTTGATTATCTATTTAATTTTTTAATGATTTAATAAAATAATTTTGCTTCATTTATCATTTAAAAATAACTGCATAATCGGATATATATTAGATTAAAATTAAATTATGCAAAAAGTTTCTAACACACAGATAATTGAGAGAAAAAGGCTTGTTCAATGTCAGGGCTTTGCTCAAATCTTTTACACAAGCCCTGAGTGAGACCAATATCCACTTGGAGCTTTGGGTGCTCGACTCAACTAAATTCCAAATCACATGTCATCACCCCTTTCGTCATTTCCCACTTGTACTTTTTCAACGTCTATCTATAGTCGAGTAGTTGGTCAACTGCATCGCTTTCGAGCATTTGACTAACATTTTATACGAGATGGACGCTACACTTTTAAATTCCAAGTGGGATCAAAATAGTAATAGATGATATTTAAATTATAATATTTTTTATTATTTTATTTAAATTATAATTTTTCGTTATTTATTATTTTTTTATATAAAAATATCTAATTATCACTATTTTATATTACATCAATCCATCCAACATCATTTTTTTTTTCTTTTTCTCACTTCTCATTTGACACACTTATAAGAACAAATTGTCATTTTTTATTAATTTAACACACATATAAATTATCGTAGCAGATCAAACCATTGATTTAAATGGGACGAAGAGAGTATCTTCTTCCCTCTTATTTTACAACCACATGCATCTCAAAGTATAATTTATTATGGTTAAATATAATTTATTTTATAAAATTATTATAAGATATTAATAATAGAGTAAATTATGAATTTTAATTATGAATCATTTTAAGATTTTTTTTATATTATTAAAAATAAAAATAAAATATTATAAAATACGTGTCGTTTCAAAAATTATAAGACAAAAGAAACATGTGATAATCAATATAAGCTTGATCCTTCACCAATCACGCGCGTTGCAATGAGAATCACGTGATAAGGTAATATCAATAAGTTGAAATGTAGTGTTCTACTTAATTATGTAGAGATTATTACAATTTGAGGTTGTTCAATCACGTAACAAATATCAAACTCTTGAGTCTTGTTCGTTGAGAGTAAAGAGTCGCAATTGTTGACGATAACATTGACACCAACGATTGACAGTCACAGACTCACACTGACTTGAAACATCCAAAATGGAGTAAAAAACAATTGAAAGATACAATGACTAAAGTATAAATTATACCGCCGCAAATCCTACCAATGTTCACATAAGCGATGCATTTGCAAGTCATTCTTTCATTCACCTGGCACTGACTTCCAGTCCTTGCCTCATCATAATTGTATGTCAACACATTCCAACTTCGATTATAGCTCCTTCGATCTGTAATCAAATGCATCAAAGCTTGAACCTGGCAAGGCTAACTTTGGCATCAGCGCATGTACAATGTTCGTGTTTTTCCTGCTGAACTTATACCACAATGATCAATTATCATCGACTGCTAAGTTCAACCGTGGCGAACCGAACCGAACCTAAGTCCTTATAAGGTCCGGGAGCGTCGATCTTCTCCTCGTCCAACAACACGCTCTCTCGTCTCTTCCTCTTCCAGCCCCTTGAACCCCAACACCAAATTCCACCCACCACGATCATGATCACGACAACAACTGCAATAAACCCACACAAAATCCCAAGTATTGTGTCCTTATTCTTCCTCGGCGTACTCTCCCGCAGCTTAAAGTACCCCACCTTAGCCAAATCGCTCACTTCCACCACGGTCTGAACCGGATAGTCTAATGTGTAGCAAAAACCGGACCCGTTATTGTACACTGCCCCCCAACACGAACAATTTTGAGCACATAACGTCTCACATTGTCCCAACGACGTCGTTTTGATGTACCCCATAAGTTCCTTGTAAGGCAATTCCACCCCTGCCCTTCTCAAGACCCGAAAACCCGCAGTTTTCGAGTCCTGGGCCCCACAGAAATCCCCCGACCACGAGACAGAGCAATCTCCGGGCCGGGCCTTAGTTTTGTTACTATCCAGACAGGAACAGGCATCGCTGCCTGCTCCTGGCGTACAAAGCCCGGATGGCCCGCACGAACTAGGCAGGTCGCAGGACTCTGTGATCGCCTGATAATCCAAAACCCACTCTGACCCGGCCCAATAATACCCCTTCAAGTCCCCGTCCGACCCGATCCGCATCCTCCTGATCCCGGGCACGGACCTCTGGTAACTATTAAACGACTGTATATCGACCGGGACCGACCCGTTCTGGTACATTCCCAAGTAGCCATCGGAGCTGACCCGAACATAAATCGGGCCCCCGCCGGGCACCACGTCGGCCTTCGCCTGTAACGCTCTATGCATATAATATATCTGATCGCGATCACCATCGAACCTCGCATAAAACCCGATGAAATCAGCCCCTAATCGCATGACATAAAGCTCGTTCGACGAGACCAGCTCCATGTCAGAAGTGAAGTTCTGATTTTCCACGATGGTGTCATAGGGAAAATCAAAACTCTGCCAGAGCACTTCTGGGTCGGACCCACCGTCAGTCCGGCCCAGTATCTGGAGATTCGATCCGTTAGTGACTGACACGTGATCACCATTAGTGGCATCGCTGATCCAAACTATCCCTGCTTTATCGTCCCTTATTATGAGACTGCCATTAAACACGAGCGAAGTTCTCTTCGACCAGTGGAGTGTGGCGGCGAGGCGGGGTTGCCAGAGGGGGACGGCGGAGGGGACGTGGACGACGGCGAGGGCGAGGAGGGAGCCGTCGAGGCGGAGGAAGGCGAGGGAGAAGTTGTTGGTTGGGTCCACCAGGAGGGGCTGGAATGTGGTGATGGATGGATCAGGGGAGGAAGTGAAGCCGAGGCGGAGGGTTTGCGGTGGGGGTGTGGCGGCGCGTGTGGGAGTGATGGTGGCGCGTGAGGCTAGGAGGAGAGCCAGGAGGAGGAGGCGAGAGAGCATTGTCGAGAGGTGAGTGGGTGGAATGGGAAAATGGAGGATACATATAGCCATATAGGAGGGAAATTCTCAAGTGGTGGATAGTGTGGAGTACTTTACTGGGTGGGGTGGTGTGAGGGTGAAGATGGATTATTGCATTATTTTATTTTGATGGATTAGTCAATCAAAGTGAGTTTCAATCATGATATTGTAGTAGCATGCCTATATATAATCTTAAAAACCTTTCGGGTCCATACATTTTATATTGATCTTATAGGTTGATGAAGTATTCAAGGGAAAAAAAAGGCCTTCACGGTTACTTCATCGCTCCGACAATATTTTGATTTTTACATTCTTAAGGATACATTGGATTTGGATCATAAAATAATTAAATATAATCATTATATATAATTATAATCAAATCAAACGATTGTATCTAAATTAAAACCAATAAAATATTTTTAAATATTTTCTATTTCATAATTCTAGTTTTATCATTTGTTTTTTTTTCTTTTTTTCTTGTTCTCATGTCGCATTCTTTCCCTTTAACTTTAAACATCAAAAATCTTCTCCCATTTACTCTTCACTTCATTGTTCAACCAAATAAAAGATGGGACTAGAAGCCTAGAAGGTGTTGGAAACGGTCAACTCCCACTCAATATAGTAGAGTATTACATTATGCCACATGGCTTGAGATCTTGTTAATAGAACTCAGAACGAATCCCATCTTTTTAGACTATAACAATGATAGACATTACTTAAAAAATAGCAAGTCTCACGGCTAAAACCCCTAACTGCAGCTTGTATATTGATTTCAACGACTTGGGAACAAAAGAAAGTCATGAAACTGCGAAATTTTAAAAATATCATCGAAAACTATAAAATAATACTGAAAAACATAAAAATGTCCACAAGCCCATCAGAACAACCCCGAAACATTCAAAATTGATGACATTATGTTCGTTTCCTCTTGTCGTTCTGCTTCCAACGACCAAATCTCGTATGATTCCGAGCATGTTGAATTCGGGTCGACCTTGCATCGATATCATGTTATGTTTAAAAGACGGACATGTTTATAGATTTGTAGTGGACTTGTTCTGTATTGTGTATAGCATACAGACATAGAGTACACACAAGAAGTCATAATGGGTCCAATATCTATAATTTTCACTCAAAAGTCCACCACCATTGACAAAAGGGATCGAGAGAATGAATGCATTCGTTGAGATTGCATTTAATTTAGAAGGTTGACCAAATCCATACAGCAAATGATAAAAGGAGATTTTGGGCTTCATTTAAGGGTTAATTATTTTCTCTAAGATTTTGCGTGATTTATCGCTTTGAAAATTGGTGGGAATGGTCTTTTTTTTTTTTTTTTTTTTCTTTCCTCTCTTTTTCATGTCAAGTTAACGTCGAGGTCCAGGCCCAATTGATATTGGGCTGTCCCTGCCTCTCACCAGTCCACTTATAATTTTTATATTTTACTTTATATTATAATAATTTTTTTAAAAGATAATCTTGAAAAAATTAAAATTATTTTGTTGAGAGTGGGATTTGAACCCTGTCCCTGCCTCTCACCAGTCCACTTATAATTTTTATATTTTACTTTATATTATAATAATTTTTTTAAAAGATAAT
>JAOVYX010022183.1:0-14904 GCA_035668315.1 Drosera spatulata | reverse complement strand
GAAGCATGTGAAACGGTAATGAAACGTGAAATGCAGCTCTTCGAGTTCATGGATTTCCATTCTCTTCATTCTTCTTCTTTTTTTTCGCTTCAAATTCCATGCCAATCTACCATAAAACATTAACACACAGCAGTACCAACATTCCAAGGTAAAACGACACTAAAAACGCAATTTAGACAATTTAAAAGGAATAAAAAAACGTTTAGAATAACGAAATGATGTGTGATTTCATACACATCAATTCCCTTGAAGAGGCCGAGGGTAGGCTTGACCATAACGAGCCTCTTCGATCAATTGTGCTTGCACTATATGGGATAAAGATGGCACTCGGTGGTAGCATGCGAATCCCCACAAAGATCACAACATGGAGGAGAAGAAGATTGGCAAACATGAGCTTGAGCGTTCAAGCTTGTGGCCAAAGCGCTGACTTGCTTTGTCAAAGCTTCAAGTTGCCTAGAGATAGTAGTTGCCACATCAAGTTCTAGCACCCTCGGTGCTTTCTTTGGAGTATAGCATTCATAAGGCCATTGATACGCTCCTTCGGCCATCGTCTCAAGTAAGTAATAAGCCTCTTGGTACCCGAGCTTCATAAAGCGTCCCTTCATCACTACATCAAGTGAACACCTCACATCGGACCTTAACCCCTTGAAGAAGCTTTCGATTTGTAACCAATCAGGCAAGCCATGGTGTGGGCACTTTCAAAGAAGCTGGTTGAACTGCACCCCATGCTTCATGAATGGTCTCGGTGTCATTTTGCGTGAAAGATGAGATGTCGCTTCTTAGCTTGGCGGTCTTTGCGGGCGAGAAGAACTTAGCAAGAAACTTTTGGGTAAGCTCGTCCCATGTGATAATGGAAGCCGGTGGAAAGGAGAATAGCCACCCCGACGCCTTTCCCGCTAGATAGAAAGGAAAGAGATGTAGGTGTATGGCTTCTTCACTCACCCCATTCGTCTTTACGGTATTCGTCTTCATGAGAAAACGTGCCAAGTGATTATTTGGGCACTCATGGGGAAGACCGGAGAATTGATCCGATTGAATCATATTTATAAGGGACAGTTTGAGCTCAAAGTTCATTTCTTCTATCGCGAGAGGAAGGATAGCACTATATTCCTCCAAGACGCGTGGCATAGCTTGGTCTTGCATTAGGCGCACCACATTACCACCTTGATTAACGGCCACCAAGGAGGCTTGGACCGCCGTATCGATTTGGGCTTGTATGTTTGGAGGATTTTGAATGTTGAGCAAGTGATCACCATCCTTAAAAGGTGGCACTTGATTCATGTCCATGTTGAATCGTCGAGCAGATGCTTGTTGTTGCTTTCGTTGTCTCCGGAGCATGTGTTCAAGTTCCGGATCAAAGGGTTCAAGATTACATGTTGAACGTCTATTCATGTATGAGCGAAGGACCTATAAACACAACAACGAACACTCTCAACAACTCAAATAGGCAAGATAGAGACTAAGATTGAAAATAAAAGAAAAAAATATTTGAACACACAAGAACTAGCTACGTTAATGGTAGAAACTCTAGATCCCCGACAACAGCACCAAATTGCAGCACAAATAGCAACCTTTACTTATTTATCAATTTTTTTCATACAGAAATATCCCTATTTTATATCATATCAATCCATCCCACCACCATTTCTCTTTCTTTTCTCCCTCACGCATCTCTATCTCACACTCAAAAGGATAAATTTGTTCATCTTTATAAATTCAACACACATAAATTATCATGTCAAGTCAACCAGTCGCAATTTGAATGGGACGAACGGAGTATATTACTTCCTCCGTCCCATATTATAAGCAACATTGTCAATCATTGTACTATACAACACGTATTTTCAGAAGCTCCGTTTATCGTCTTAATGACGCAAGAAAATTATGCCACTAATATCAGGATGAAGTACATAACTTACATTATCATTAGTATTTCACGATTATTTTCCAGAAAATAACGTTTGATCGTCCTCAAGGAGAATCAAACTTCACCTCTACAAGTGTGATATTCAAAAGGTTGCTTATAATTTGGGACGAAGGAAGTATAAGGAAAAGAGCATAAAACCCCTAAGCTATTGGACAGTGATACAAGAGCCCTCTAAACTTAAAAATGTGCAGATGACCCTCTTATAAACTCTTCAAAATATTTTTTTTGTTTTTATATCAAAATAATTCGATTTCTATTTAAAATAGCAGAAAAAATGTAATTGATTCTTTTATGAGTTTCTTTTAATTAGGTTTGTGTCAAAATAATGAGATTTATTTCAACAATTACGGATTAAGTGCTTATTTTTAAAATTGAGGGGATCATCTCTCACGTCTCAATATTTCAAAGGGATTAAATTTCATTTTTCTCAAATGTAATTGAAGATATCTTTTGTAATGTAAAGATTTCACACTTTTACCTGTAGTACATAATTGACATGACATATCTGTCACGTCCTAAATCTACAAAAGGTGTGATGACATGTGGATTATAACATCACAACTGATAATTCACGTAAACCAACATAATTCATTTAAAATACAATCAAACTTAATGCATTAAGTCGCGGAGCAGGATCAACCTTTTACATAAATTTAGACACCTTTACGATATGCAAAATTCTACTGATCTTTCCTTCTATCCTGATCAACCTTAACTTGACACATGTTTAATCTACAATAAAGTTCAAGAAAACAAAGGCGAAACAAAGCAAAGTGAGAGGCAAGCTCTGCAGTGAAAACCGTGTGATCGAGAGTGCCAAAGAAAGCTATATAATCAAAGGAAATAAGCTCCACTAGTCAACGTTATCACAACGAGCCAAGGATAGAAGAGTATGGAGTATGCGAAAAACCCAAACTAACGCATCAAATTCGTCAATCTGAATAAAAAGTCATAAATCGGTATAAATTTTCATAATGGTTCATCCTGCAGACCTTTTGCCAAACTCATGGATATTACTGGGACCATGTCCACTTACACATACGACATGTCCAAAAATATAAAACCTAGACATACCAAAAGATATCAAATCCGTCAGTTCTCCTATCACTGTTTAGATCAACAAAGCGATTAAGCTTCATATAAATCATCAACAAAGTAGTCCAATCAAACGAAACGATCTGATTTATATTATGAGTATCGATCAATATAATCCATTAAGACAATGAATCGACTAAAGATTAGAGGTCAAATAATTTATCGAGCCAAAAATATTAGGAGTCAAAGAAAGATTAAACAATATGAATATGGATATGAGATAGGTCAAAAACATAAAAAGCCATGACAATCACATATCTAACAAAGAAATCGATCAATTTTGCATCTTCCCAAATCCTAAGTCGCTTCTTGTTCTCTGCTTCAATGAAAGAACAAACTGACTCTCCATCTCTTTATTATTATTATTATTAATGTAATTTCCCTTCCACTTACTTGTGCTATATATAGAGAGACTAATCAATTGTTTAAACATTAAGGTTCATATCATCTCATTGTTATCACATAATTTAATCTCTTTTAAAGTATAAATTATCCATAAATTATTTTTTATTTGTTAATTATCAACTAATGATAGTGATTTTTTTTATTTACGAATAGATGTGTTTTTAAAAATTAAATCACATTCTTTTTCACTTTATCCTTTAACCTAGTTATATAATCAAACAATATAACGCTAACAAAACAAATCATTCCTCTTCTCATCGTCGACGAGAAATAAATATTTGTTTGATGAATTGGCAGGTGGCTCTTGTGCCTATGAGGTTCAAGATGGTGAAATTTAACATGAAAGATGATGAAGATGAAAGTGATGATGAGGATATGTGAACAATGCGCGCTGGTGAACAGTGCGTGTTGGTAAACAGTGAACAATGTGTTAATACGTTGTTATGGATGAGAACTCACAAGATTTAAGTGTCAGGTTTTTTTGGCATTGTTTAGAATATTTCGCATTTTTACAATGTAATTGAGAGGATTGAATACAAACAGTATGTATTATATTTTCGTGTATTAGAAAAGAAGGGAGTGACGAGTAGGTATATCTAGATTGTGAAAGACATGTATGAAGAAGCTGTTATATGTGTGCGAATCCATGTTGGTGAAACGACTGTTTTTCCTATTAAAGTGAGTTTACACCAAGGATCAGCTTTGAGCCCATACCTTTTCGCCTTAGTAATGGATGATCTCACTAGGCATATACAAGATGAAGTACCATGGTATTTACTTTTCGCTGATGATATTGCTCTGGTGGACGATACGAAAGAAGGGGTGAATGAAAAACTTGAGACTTTGAGGGAGACATTGGAAAGTAAGGGGTTGAGGATCAGTAGAACAAAGACAGAATATATGGAATGTGCCTTTAATGAGAGTAGTCAAACAAATAGTGAGAATGTATTGTTGGAACAGAGTCCCTTCCTAAAACGGATTCTTTCAAATATTTAGGTTCGATCCTACATAAGAATGGAGGAATTGATACAGATATTGATCATAGGATTAAAACAGGTTAGCTGAAATGGAAGGGCGGATCAGGGATGTTATGTGATCCTAAAATACCTACCAAGTTAAAAGAAAATTTTTACAAGACAGCTATTCGACCAGCGATGCTGTATGGGTCAGAATGTTGGGCAACTAAGTGGCAGCATGTACAGAAGATGAGTGTAAACGAGATGAAAATGTTAAGATGAATGTGTGTACATACAAGAATAAATAGGATACAAAATGAAGTTATTAGACAGAAAGTGGGTGTGGCTCCAGTAGAAGATAAGATGAGGAAGTCACGACTAAGATGATATGGTCATGTGAAACGCAGGCCACTCACAGCTTCTGTTAGGAGATGTGAAGTTTGGGAGTTAGCACATGTCAAGAGAGGACGAGAAAGACTTAAAAAAACCATGAGAGAAATCTTGAAGTATGATATGGCCTATCATAATCTTACAGAAGATGATGTACATGATAGATTGGAATGACGTTGTCGTATTCATGTAGTCGACCCCACTTGATGAGATAAAAGCTTGATTTGTTGTTGTTGTTGTAGTATTGTTTGTTCAGGGAACGATTACAGGCACCAGTGATGAAGGACACATGCGAACTGTTTGTTCCGAGAACGAAATTCACGGAAGAATAATGGAGATTGTTGGTGACGGGGGTTAGAATTAGGGTTTTTGATGATTATTGTAATTTGTAATCTTTATTTTTATTTTTAAGTGAGGGCAAACCATGATTGGAATTTTAGAACTAGGTAATAAAATTTGGTACTATGATCTATTGATAATTAATGAAATTAAAAGCAACTAGTTGCTCTTAACTTTAAAGCATCCGAAAATAGTGTAACAAATCTGATGTTGCTAACTAAATCCAAGATAGTAATATCTTATCGACCAATTATAATTAAATGAAACGTTCATCAACTTAAAGAAATCGCAACATATCATTTGACATTGCAAGTCCTTAACTTGCTTTATTATAATATTATATATATAATTCACATTATGTACATAGCAAAATATAATTGATTGTTATATATATCTATTTTAAATCACATAGAAAATCTAAAATATTTAAGAATCTATATCGTGATGATGTCAAACTCTTTAAGTAATTGTTATCTTCTAACAATGTTATAATAATGAAACAAATATGTAATAATATTTTTTGAGCCTTAGCTATAGTTGTCCATAAGATGCCTTAGCTATAGTTGTCCATTAAAACAAAATATCAAACAGATCATATCAAACATCAACTATGTATACTTCATAATAAACATCACAACTGAGTGAATAAATGAATGGATTTTTTCCTTAAATGGTACGGATAAAAAAAAATTCCAAAAGTACTTCTCCCTTAAACAATTTTCCTAATGTAGAGCCACTGAACTTGGGTTGAGAGAAGAGATGTTGTCCATCTCTCAATGGGAAAAACGCACAGCGTCTTTGGCTGACTTAAAGACACACAACGTCTCTTAGAAAGATACAGAACATCTTAAACTGTTTTTTTTTTTTTTCATTGTGTTGTTTTGTCCTAGATTCCCATTTTATGTAGCTTGACCTAATTTTTATTTAGTTTTGATCCTAACTGTAATCTAACTTGTGATATTTAAGTTTTGGATTCGTTAATAGTTTAATAGCATAACATCTTTATGTAAATGAAATCCTGAATCATTATATAAGACTACTCTTTTTTCCTTAAAAAAAAGCTTAACTCATTTAGAACATACATAAGATACATAAGATTAGAGAAAACACAAAGTGTTCATAAATAAGATAGTACAAGAAGTTCCAACGATCTTAATTAAACTAGTTCTTATCCACGAATAAGGAATACGGATTTGTTTTGTTTTCCATATGTTCCTGTAGAATTTCTCCCAATCGCTCATTTGTCCTTACTGATACCTCCAACGATTAATGTTGGTATCTTTGTAGATATAAGAAATCATCGGATTTGGACATGTAGTTTTTCACACTGTGAGATCTTCCTCAAAAAAAGGAACGTAATCCTTCATGAATTAAAGTTCCTCATCCACACTTATTGTTAGATAAACAAAATTTTCATCACACCCAGATCAGTCAGGTGTTTGCATCGAGGTGCCGTGCTTTAGTCTCCTTCATAGTTTAGATGAATACCGATATTTTCAGAGTTCGTACCTGAGCTCATAGCTTCTTGATTGGTTGTGTAATTCATCTTTGGCAATTGAGGACCTCCACGATTGTTGATGTCGTCCTCGTATATTTTTTCGACCATATAACGTCAAGTTGAGTACTCGTCTTCAGTAATCTCATACAGTCTGAAGCCTCCAGCTCTCATTTGTGGACAACATGCATGGGTAATTTTCCTTCCAAATCTTACTCTTCGGTACATCATCGTCCTCTTGTAGTCGTCTTGGGTAGCATAAAGCTCGCCGGTTGACACATCCAATGACAATAATAAAGAAGATAGAACCATTTATTTTTCATAATCAATCTTAATGTAATTCAGACCTAGAGAATCCTCATTAGCATACATGATTTGTATTTTGGATCTCACTTTGAAAGCCCCATCCTCCGCATGAATCCTGGCCAGTAACCGCATCTCAAACATTCTGAGTCGTCCACCGAACCATGAGATTTCTCACGTTGTCAGATCGGATAACCAAGTCCCTCCGATGTGTAGTTTAATCTTGACCATGAGTTTAGCCATATTTTTTAAGATTGAGGATTTGGTTTGATGAAGTAGTTAATGATACAAGAGTACTGAGCTTCTGCGTGATTGATGATGGGATGAAGGTAGAGATAGATGGGACAAGACCTTTTATAGAGGATAGAAGATGAATGATAGGTGTTGGATGGTCGGTCTAACTAGGGATCAAACCAAGAAGTTATGAACACATGAGCTCATAATCTCTTTCGGTTTGAAAGATAATGGGAGTGCCCTGACTAGGAAACCTTAACAACATAGCTACGTCCTCTAGGGTAACTGTAGCCTCACCGGATAGAAGATGGACTGTGTGTCTCTCACGTCTCCATCACTCAACCAATGCCGAAATTAAGGCATGATCGATGGGTATCTCTGCTACCCTGTAAAACTGTTGAAATCCAATTTCGTCTATAGAAAACGGGTCCAACACCCTCTGATGTAGTATCCACGAATAATGAAGTGTAACCTGTAAACGATCTGGCTTCTACAATCATAAAAAATAACTCATTGATTATGATAAGTCGTAGAGAACATCTATTTGGTACACTTCAAACAGATTCAAACCTGACCGCTCCACATGACCTCTGATATGTGGTGTGATCGATGAGTCAAGTCCGTACTGATCAAAGGACCTGGCACCTCGATATCGTCGACGATCTCGTCCTATACATTTGTTGGCTCCGAAACGTTACTACTGCTCCCTCTACGTAAAGATCTTGAACGTTTGGGTACCCCAGACCTGGACCAGGATGAAAAATTGCTAGAATCTACAGAGAAATGGCCCTGCTGAAGCCCCTCTACGACGTCCTCTCCCATGTCTCTTCGTCTAGGCTGCTCTGTAGCCCAGGTACGACCTCCTCTCCCACGTCCCCTCATACGCGACGACATCTAGGTTGGGAAAATTTCAACGTGAGCAAATTCCAGAGCAGGATCATAAACTGAAAGATAGTAAACGATAGTGAAATATAGTCAATTTTAAAAATGTCTCAATGAGAGAATTATTACATCAAAATCAGTACGGAAAGATAAGATAGTCAATTATGATCTCATCGATCATAATATTAAAGACTACAAAAACATCACGAGTACATAGAAACTAAAACAAACGATGGAGCAATCTTCCCATCGGTCCATGATGACAACTGTTGGGGCCTCACAGGTCTTTCTGCTTAACGGGAAGCCCTTTCTCCCTGACGAGAAGTCCCTTCTCCTTGTTAGTTAAGAGGCATGGTACACGGCCTGAGCAGGAGCCATAGCTAGAAGTTCATCTTTGTTAGTGGGGCAATTCTAATGGTTATGGCCTAACTGACGGCATTTCATACAACATCGTCATACACTCAAACTAGCTCTGTTGGGACAAGTGCGCGCATTGTGCCCAACTTGCTGACATTGTCTGCATCTGCTATCCGGCACGTTGAACATCCATCTCATTGTATGTTTGATTTATCCTTGGTCTGCCCTTCTTCCTCTTCCATTCCTGCCTTGGAACAATGACATGACCGTCATACATTGCCTTGGAACAATGACAGGACCGTCATACATCGGTGGTCCGACACTCTGATCACGAATAATCATGAACTACAGCGTCCATATACTTAGATGGCTGGATATCTTGTAGTACTCGTCGACATATGCAAGGGGATCCACACTGTAGTCCAAACAACGCTTGAAGACATGGCTGCATGGGTAGTGATAAAGTTTCTATTTTATACAAGTCCAAGTATTGTTCGCGAAATCAACCTCATGGATATGTTGACCTCGAGTGACGGGTTCGGTCCACAACTGACCAGTCTTCAACTCAAAACATCCCGGTCTATCGTGAAACCTTGTCATAACGTGAGTCCCCACCTTGTTCCTCTTTGCATCAAGATGATGAACCAAAGAGGTGACCACCATCCCTTTATTGATCTCATCCTCAGATGTCATCATCCGTTGTCTAAAATAAAGGTTTCAACGGCAAAATGTGAACTGAACCAATGCTATAATAGGAGCAGATTGGCAATCCTTAAGCACAGTTGAACATTTTTGATTTGGTTGGTCATCATTATGCCATATCTCCTCCCATCGTCATGTGCTAAAGTCCACTTCTCAGGAGGAATATTGTCTCTAGTTATCCCGGTGTATGCCCTTTGGCTATTCTCCAAAATCTTGTTCATCTCAGCCTCCCATTTCGTCAATTGTGATTCATAACAAAGTTTCTTTAACTTGTTCCCCTAGGTTTTGGAACTTATGTGCATCCCAAAGTTGCTTGCAAAATGACGGACAAAAACACGGTGACATGTGTTGGATTCTCTCCAATGCTTCGCCTCTCGTATCACCCTTAAAATACCGACATTGCGATCAGATATTATATGGATGCCTTGTCTATCGTCCACCAACTACACAATGTTCAGAATGGAAAATTCATGGATGCATGCATTTCCAATAATTGCAATATTTGAGTAGGTTTCATGGTTTCGACAAACCTGTCTCGGACTGTCGAAGAACAAGGAGCATGTATCGGCTGACTCCCTCCATTGCACTGTGTAAGCAAGTGAAAAAACCTGATCATTGGCATTATATCCCGCTACAACATATAGCATTCCATGATACTTTTCTTTCAGGAAAGTTGCATCCACACTGATCACCAGATGGCAATGCCTCCATGCTTAGAATGCCGGTCCGAATGGAAAGAAAACACCATTAAACAAGCGATGATTGGGAATATTCATCAATGAATAACGGCGTATTACTATGGTACCATGGTTGGCTCGCCTTACAACATCAAGGAACATGGGAAGTATTGCGTATGACTTCTCCCAATCACCCAGCAGGTCTGCAATAGTTTTTTGTTTGGCAAACCATGCTTTCATGTGCGAGATCGTTTGATGATATTCCTTCTCGATCATCTTCTTGATGACCCGTATTTTCTTGGAGAGATCCTTTGCAAAAACATCAACAATCTAAGTGGCAACAAAATCCAAAGTCCTCGTGGTACAAGTATGTCTCACGGTTGTCACGTTGATCCTCCATCTATTGCCGCCTTTCTATTTCCTGGCTCTGAGACGCCATTTGCAACTGTTTGTATTCTCTGATTTCCGCTATTTGCAACGCACAACAAGCAGCACATTAATTGATGACACCACAAAGAACTCGACTCCTTAACGAGTCACGCAATCAGATATATGGTGGTAGCAATTGTCCTTGCAATCAAAGTCCATGCCAACACGAAGGCTTGAATGAGAAATGGAATGGCTCGATTCATGACGATTGTTGACTGTTTAATGACCAAAAAATTTGGAAATATTAATTATTTTAATTAGTGCATAACAAGACGAACACAGGATGAGAACGTACAACTCAAAATAAAAACACGCTAGAACTAAAAAATTTAGTGTCTCAGAATCACATTCTAATTAAAAATATGAACTCGTAATAAAATACTAAGAATTTTGGTATATTTATCTCGACATTTACGAACGTATTTTTACCAAACATAATTTGAAAGATAACGAAATCCCAAATTATCCTAATTGGTCCAATCACGAGATGACACTTGGCATTCCTTGTCCATACCTCTCATTTCTTCTTCTTCCCCCAATTCACCCACTCTTCCTCTCACTTGTCTCACCACTACTCACCTCCACCGCCGAAGACCCAGCCACCGACACCGCCTCAATGGCCGCCCACCTTGCATTGCCCTCCTCGTCGTTCCTCCTCTCCGCCTCCTTTACCCTCTCCTACTTCCCTCACATCCCCAACTGCATAGCCGCCGACCTCCCTCGCCGCAGTACCGCCCATTGTCGCCTCGCCATCCGTCACAGCCGTGTCGCCCGTCGCCACCAGTTCCCCTCTCCTTCCCCCCTTTCCTCTCCCCTCTTTCCTCCACAGCCGTAGCCGCCAACCACAGCAACACCGGCCGCCATCATAGCCAGTTGCTATCACCGCTAGCCATCCGACATTGTCGTTGCCATCAGTCAGCCACCCCGCTCCTCTTTTCTCCCGTACGAGGTAACCCAACCCCTTACAAATTCCCTTGGTGTGAAGAATCCTTGATATGTGTGTAAAGATATGGTGTGATTGTACTGATATGATGATCCGTGGGTTGCGGTGAGTTAGGAGATGATGACTGGACGGGGTAATTATGTTGTGTGTTAATCAGTTTTGAATAATTAATTGTATAACCATTATGTTACGAATATAAATTAAAATAAAGATCGTTAGTGATTAATTTCTTGTACGATCACTATGCTACGAATATAATTGTAGATAAAATATGAGAGTATAAATTAATAGGATATTTTGTTTAAGATGTTAATTATGAAGGAAAAATAACGTTAATTGAAATTAGTGGGATTAAAATTATTCTATCAATTTAACGAATATGATATGAATAAATGGGGTAAATTATTGTAAAAGAAATTATCATAGATTAATAAGATATGGAGATGTCATGAGATAACCTATTAATGAATACAATCGAAATGAGGAAGTCGAGACGTCCGGGGTGGTGGTATTGGTGAGGGAGGAAAGACTAGCTCTCTCCTTCATGTGCATAGGGCACGACCGTCGAGGCACTGGGCAACTATTTGCAGAGACCCGAGTATGGCAGGGCACTGGGGCTACCCCTGGAAACTCGGGTACTAGGCAGTCGCTTACAGATATGCCACTAGGGGACCCGGGGTCGCTACAGGGCCTAGCCATCCCTGGTAACTCGGGTGCTAGACGATTGCATGCAAGAAGTCAATCGACGATGTGTTGGATACGGTCCTAGATTGAAAGTGCAACACCCTGACTTTTCATTACTTAATAATGATACATATGACGTCACTGCCGCTGGGCCTAACGCCTCAGCTAGGCAAAAACTTTACTTCCTGGCTTAATCATAAGAATTAAGCTAAGTTCACTTATAGATCATTAGTTTAGAAACTTTTGATGTACTTAATCATAACCCAGAATATCACCTTTGCAGCAAAATTTACATCTCTTTTTAAAGCTACAACTAGCATCAAATCTTAGGACACACTTCTCATTCAAGTCTTACTCTTGTAATAAAGAGAAGAAGAAAGTCACAGAAAAATAGTAACCGTGAGGAGCTTAATAACTTGTTGGCCCCATTACGAGGGGTTACACGAGAGAAGAAGCTAATAAAAGAAAAAGGAAATGATCACTTAGATCCCTTCTTCCAGCACTCTGGAATTATCATGTCAATTTGACATTCAAAATTATCATCACAAGCATACCAATGATTTATCCTAGTCACATAAGTACACTTAACACCACGTAACAATGCTCGAACCCATACATCCATCGCCACTCTAGACATTATCATCGTCATTTACTACCGTCGTACCCTTTATGGTAATGACAACCAAGACCTCCATATCAAACAAACTAAGACAATGACACTGTGACATGACAGGTCCCCAGTCCAAGTCTCACACACTATTGCACTCAACAGTTCACTCAAGACTTTGATATACTTACCATCATGTCAATCACATAAAGACGACAGATAATAGATACCCTCAATGTTATAATTGTGTCCTTGACGAGACTTATTCAATTTCATAGATAAGCTTTATGCAGCTTTAGCAAAAGGGACATCCGCGAAAGGGGATCGGCCAAACCGGAGCCTAGGGTCTCCTATAATGAGATACCCTTATACCAAAAGGTCGATGAAAGAATGTCACCACCAAGTCATTGTATAACACATGTAACGGACACAACATTCTTTGTATTTTATACCATGGAGTTATCTCATCAATTTATGTATTTACACTCTTTTCACACATTCACCCTCATTATACCAGCAAACAAGATATAACACACACCTTGCGATAACACTCCACAGCACTCAGTATTTAACACATAGCACACACCAGTTACAGTCATTATTTTACGTCAATCACATTTAGTGACTATGTCCAAAGATTCTAATGCATATTGTTATACTCACGATATAATAACACGCATCCCCATACACAATAAATCTAAACGTTACCTTTTATCACAGTTCTTGACATGCACACGTTCAGCCTCGTCCTTAAGTGACGACGAGCAGCGTCTCTAAGTCCTATAATATAATAGGATATAAGTATTAAGATATACCCTTGTGAATGATTATTCACGTTATGGAATTAAGTATATTTATTTATAATAATTTTTACGTTTTCCTAAATTGAATTTTGTAAAGAGGAACTACTTTCAAATACCCTAATTAAATTCAAATACTACTGAAGCTAATCACACACGATGATTGTAAAGATTTCCAAGATTGAAACACACTAATCTTTGCCTTTTTCTAAATTGAATTCTGTAAAGAGGAACTACTTTCAAATACACTAATTAAACAAATTTCATATATTACAAAAAAAATTACGCACTCATTGTAAGGATTTTCTAAGTTGAAACACACTAAATTTTTGTATTTACTAAGTAGATCTCAACTTATTTTCCTTAATTACCTAAAGATTATAAAATTGAATAAACTTATTTTAATTTTTTTATTAAACAAGGAAAAATTACATAAAAATACAAAAAAAATCAAAAAATATACACACGAAATCTTAATTTCAAAAATATAACAAATCAAAAAGAAACCACTCGCACGCGACCAACACACACCAAAACCTTCCATCGCTATGTTTCATTTTAGCAGAACACCAAAAAACTCAAATTTCTCCCAATTTCATCGAAGAGGAAGACAAAATAATCGTTTAGAGTTCGTGATTTAAGGAGCAAATTGTGTTGTTGAGGAGACCGAAGAAGAAGGCGCCCTAATTTTGGGGTCATCGCTCTGTCATACAAGATTATTTGATTCGTGAATTGGTGAGGAAACAATATTTAAGCTCGAATTCGATCCCAATTCGCTGTGTATTTGTCATATGATTGCTAATTTTGTTTGCGTGGAAAAGTAGGGTTCATTATGTGCTTTGGGGTTGTGAATTTTACAAACCCTAATATGAAGCCGCATATTTGATTGGAATTAGTTTGTTTGATTTTTTTTTGCTTTTGTATTTTCGAAACTCTAGCTTAGTGTAGTGTTAGGTTGATATGTAGTGCTTATTTAGCTCAGGCGTTCTGTTTTAGTAATACAAAGGCACTCTATCGGAAAAAATCAAAGACGCTCTATTTCTACATATCAAAGGCTCTCTGTTTTATTAAACCATATCTAAACAAATCAAGCAGTCGCTCTGTTTCTAAATAAAAGGTGCTCTGTTAAACATATTAATGAAAATAAACGTATTATTGTTTGCTTATGAATTTGTTTATAGACACATGAACTCCGTTTTGGTTTTTAATTATTATTGCCTTATTTGTTTGTACTTTGGAATAGTTATAATGCCGGTCCAATACCACTACAAAAAAATAGGGACACGGACGACTAACGAAAAATGTTAGTCGTCCTTTTTACGACTAAAATTTGTATTTTAGTCGCCAATACCAATTATGCCATTTTAAAAAAATTGGTGGGAAATGACGACTATTATGGAAATTAGTCGTCAATTTGACGACTATTTTTGAAGTTCGTCGTCAATTTGACGACTATTTTTGAAGTTCATCGTCAAATTGGCGACTTTAATTCGTACAATGAACACTGAAAATCTGAAACAATCTAGGAAGGATCAAACCCAAAGTATAGAACCTTTTTGTAATTGTATCAGTATCAGATTCCAAGTGCGTAGCATTCATTTCCTCTCCTCTTCGCCCCTCCCCGCTCGCCGAGTCGTCGACGCCTGGTAATCTCTCTATATCTCTTCTTCATTTCACTG
>JAOVYX010022182.1:0-14904 GCA_035668315.1 Drosera spatulata | reverse complement strand
CATTTAACTCCTTATTTATAGAGTGAAGTGGGATCTTATAAATATAAATTTGACGTGCTTACGACGGCACGCACCATGATTTTATTTTATTTTTGTTTTCAGCAAACATTGAAGATGTTAGGATCCAATTGGGAGAAAAATATTTTTGCAATTCTTCAAAAGAAACTCTCATCAAAAGAAAAGGATACAGGCATGTTCACAATCCTTTGCACTATTGGGAACTCTGCCATTACCGGGTGCATGCTAGATTTGGGCGCATCTATTAATGTTATGCCATTGTGAATTTATAATGCCCTTAATCTTGGACCTCTGAAGTTTACCAGTATTGTGATTCAGCTGGTAGACAGGTCAATTGCACCCCCCCAAGGCCTCATTGAAGATGTGCTTGTTAAAGTTAATGAATTGATCTTCCCAGCTGATTTTGATGTCCTTCGTATGGAAGATGATTCTGTTACCCCAGCACCTATCTTATGGGGAAGACCTTTTATAAAAACAGCACATGCACGAATTGATATGCATCATGGAACATTAACAATGGAGTTTGATGGAGAAATAATTAGATTCAATATTTATGATGCAATGAAGTATCCTTCAAATAGTGTCGCATCCATTTGTGCACTGGATTCCTTCGAAGACGTAAATGATGAATTATTTGAAGCCCACAATGCAGAAATTCTTCAATCTTTGGGAGTTATGGAAAGAGATTTATATGGCACCCAAACTGAAGAAGAAGTTTTTTTTTTTTCAAGAATACTTTGATGACATTGAAAAGCAATTCTATGAAATCTTTGAGAACAGTTATCCACCGAATAGTCAACCATTACCTACGGTATATGAGAGTATTAAACCATCGGTCATTACCCCACCTGTTCTTGAGCTTAAGGTCCCTTTGCACCTAAAATATGCATATCTCGGAGAGGGAGACACACTACCTGTGATTATTTCAAATGTCCTTGACCAAGAATAGGAAACTAAACTACTTGACGTACTCAAGAATACAAGACTGCAATAGGTTGGACCATTACTGATATTAAGGGAATAAGTCCTTCCACCTGTATGCATAAAATATTTCTTGAGGATAAGTCTAAACCATCAAGGGAAACTCAAATAAGAGTGAATCCTCCAATGATGGAAGCAATGAAGAAAGAAATTTTGAAGCTGCTGGAAGCAGGAATAATCTACCCGATTACTGATTCGGAGTGGGTAAGTCCTATTCATGTAGTACCAAAAAAGGGAGGTATGACCATTGTTACCACCCCTGATGGTGGTATGATGGCCAAACGAATCCAGACAAGGTGGAGAATTTGCATTGATTACAGAAAATTAAATGCTTCTACAAAGAAGGATCATTTTGCTCACCCCTTCATGGACCAAATGTTGGAGCGACTCACAGACCGTTCACATGTTTTGCTTCCTAGATGGTCATTCGTGGTATAATCAAATTGTGATTGCTCCTGAGGATCAAAGAAAAACGACATTCACATATCCCTTTGGCACATTTGCTTACCGTAGAATGCCATTTGGCTTATGTAATGCTCCATCTACATTTCAACGATGCATCATGTCAATTTTCTCAGAGTACATAGAAAACACTATCGAATTTTTTATGGACGACTTCACGGTTTGTGGAAGTTCGTTTGAAGAGTGCTTGAGCCGATTACAACTTATGTTGGCTCGATGTATTGAATCGAACCTAGTGCTAAATTATGAGAAATACCATTTTATGGTATAGCATGGAGTGGTGCTTGGTCACATAGTCTCTCAAAAAGGACTTGAAGTTGACCCATCAAAAGTTTCGATCATACGGCACCTACCGACTCCTAGATCGGTTAAAGAGGTCCGTGCATTTTTGGGACATGCGGGTTTTTACCGCAGATTTATTAAAGACTTCTCAAAAATTGCTCAACCTTTGTGTAAATTATTACAAAAGGATGCAATCTTTGAAATTGATGAAGAATGTCTCAAAGCACTCGAATTGAAGGAAAATTAATTTCATCTCCTATTTTGCAACCGCCAATTAGAAGTTATCATTTGAACTTATGTTAGGTAAAGTGTGTTAAGGACGATGCCGAGCATATTCTTACGGTTGATGAGGACATTAAGGAAAGATGGAGAGAGTATTTTGACAAACTCTTTAATTACACAAGGGAAGTGCCCCTGAATGACACAAATGGGAATGTAGATGTGATGAAGAACCGATGTTATTTTTGTCGCATTAGGACAGAGGAAATTAAGGAGGCTTTAAAGCGGATGAGCTCAAGAAAGTCTATGGGTCCAGATGAAATCCCGATCGAAGCTTGGAAATGTCTTGGGATAGAAGGAGTTAATTGGTTTACAAAACTCTTTAATAGAATTTGATAGATAAGAAGATGCCTGATGAGTGGAGAAGGAGCACTTTGATTCCCATATACAAAAAAAAAAAAAAAAAAAAGGAGATATTCAAAACTACTTCAATTACAGAGAAATCAAACTTATGAGTCACAGTATGAAGTTATGGGAGAAAGTGATGGAGAAAAGGTTAAGAAAAGCTACAGGGGTGACTGAGAATCAGTGTGGTTTCATGCCTGGTAGGTCAACCATGAAGCTATTTACCTTTTGCGATGTGTAATGGAATGTTTTAGGATAGAGAAGAAGAATTTACATATGGTTTTTGTCAACCTGAAAAAGGCGTTTGATTCTGTTCCAAGAGAAGTGATTTGGAAAACTTTAGAAAAGAAGGGAGTGACGAGTAGGTATATCGAGATTGCAAAAGACATGTATGAAGAAGCTGCTATATGTGTGCGAACCAATGTTGATGAAACGACTGCTTTTCCTAATAAAGTGGGTTTATACCAAGGATCTTCTTTGAGCCCATACCTTTTCGCCTTAGTAATGGATGATCTCACTAGGAATATACAAGATGAAGTACCATGGTGTTTACTTTTTGCTGATGATATTGCTCTGGTGGATGATACGAAAGAAGGGGTGAATGAAAAACTTGAGACTTAGAGGGAGGCGTTCGAAAGTAAGGGGTTAAGGATCAATAGAACCAAGACAGAATATATGGAATGTGTCTTTAATGAGTGTAGTCAAACAAATAATTAGAATGTATTGTTGGGAACAGAGTCTCTTCCTAAAACGGATTCTTTCAAATATTTAGGATCGATGCTACATAAGAATAGAGGAATTGATGCAGATATTGATCATAGGATTAAAACAGGTTGGCTGAAATGGACTGGCACTTCAGGGGTGTTATGTGATCCTAAATACCTACCAAGTTAAAAGGAAAGTTTTACAAGATAGCTATTTGACCAGTGATGCTGTATGGGTCAGAATGTTGGGCAATTAAGTGACAGCATGTACAGAAGATGAGTGTAAACGAAATGAAAATGTTAAGATGGATGTGTAGAGATACAAGAATAAATAGCATACGAAGTGAAGTTATCAGACAAAAAGTGGGTGTGGCTCTAGTTGAAGATAAGATGAGGAAGTCACGACTAAGATCGTATGGTCATGCGAAACGCAGATCAGTCACAGCTTCTGTTAGGAGATGTGAAGTTTGGGAGTTAGCACATGTCAAGAGAGGACGAGGGAGACCTAAAAAAACCATGAGAGAAACCTTGAAGTATGATATGGCCTATCATAATCTTACAGAAGATGATGTACATGACAGATTGGAATGGCGCCGTCGTATTCTTGTAGCCGACCCCACTTGATGGGATAAAGGCTTGATTTGTTGTTGTTGTTGTTTTCTAATGCAAGCGATATGGCATTAGCAGCTGTACTTGGGCAACGAGTTAGACGTATCCACATGTTATACATTATGCCTCTCTGTATGCTAGATAAGGCACAATGCAATTACACCACAACAGAAAAAGGAATTATATTTGTTAGGAACAAAAATTATTATTTATATTGACCATGCTGTAATTAAGTATCTCCTTCGCAAAAAGGAGACAACTCCTCGTTTCTTAAGGTGGGTTCTACTGCTTCATGAATTCCACATTGAAATAAAAGATAAGAAAGGAGAGGAAAACTTTGTGGCTGATCACCTCAGCCGCATCAAGGTTGAACATGATGGTGTTCCTCTATCGGATTTATTTCCCGATGAATATGAAATGAGTCTCCATGGTGAAGACATAGTTAATTATCTTGTCACAAAGGACTTACCGAAATCACTTTCAAGAGTTCAACGTGAAAAGATAAAAGCTGATTCCAAATATTACCTCTGGGAGGATCCTTATCTGTTCAAATTTAGTTCTAATGATATTTTGAGCAAGTGTGTCCCAGAACATGAACAAACAATTTTAAAATTTTGTCATAATTACCAAAGTGGTGGCCATTTTGGCGCCAAGAGGACTGCCCATAAGATCATTGAATGTGGATTTTTCTCCCCTAGTTTAAAACAAGATGCATGAATTGGTAAAGGCCTATCCAGAGTGCCAAAGAATTGGGTTATTACTCAAACGAGATCAAATGTCACAACATTCCATCTATGTTTGTGAAATTTTTTATGTTTGGGGTATTGATTTTATGGACCATTCCCACCCTCATTTGGCAACTCATATATTTTGCTAAAGGTTTATTACATTTCTAAATGTGTGGAGACACAAGCAACCAGAACTGACAATGCTAAAGTTGTTGTTGAGTTCATGCAAACTCAAATCTTCAATCGTTTTGGCATTCCACACGCCATTATAAGCGATAGAAGAACTCATTTTTATAATCGTGTGGTGGAAACTTTATTGAATAAATATCATGTTACCCACAAAATTTCTATTGCTTATCACCCGCAAACTAGCGGGCAAGCTGAGGTCTCCAATCGGAAAATAAAATCTATACTTGAAAAAGTTGTGAATCCTAATCGAAAGGATTGGAGTGCCCGACTTGGTGATGCTCTGTGGGCATACCGTATAACATTTAAAACATCAATTGGAATGTCACCATACCGTATGGTGTATGGTAAAACTTGTCATCTTCTTGTGGAACTCGAGCATAAAGCTTTCTGGGCGATAAAGCAATTTAACTATAATTATGAAGATTCAGCCCATAACCGAAAACTGCAATTGCAAGAGTTGGAAGGGCTATGCAATGACACGTTTGAAAATGCTAAGATTTATAAAGAAAAGACAAAACATTATCACGACCAAATGATAACTCGCAAACAATTCAAGGTTGGTGATAAAATTTTGTTATTTAATTCAAGAATAAAATAGCTAGTAGGCAAGTTATTAATTTCCTACTAATGCGTTGTCTTTGTGTGTGTGTATATATATATATATATATATATGACGCTAATAATGACTCTAAATAAATAAATAATAATAAATAAAAAAAGAACTCATCAACCCTAAAAATTCCCCTAAGCTAAAATATTACATTGTCCTCAATGTAAAAATAAAAATCAAGCGCAGAGGACAAGAGATTACCTGTTAGCTAAGGTGCACCCGATAAACATCCAAAGTTTTTGAACCAGTTCCATATACCTCGAATCATGCCATCCATCTATCTACACGTGCTATGGTGATTTCTCTTTCACTTGGCAAGTTAGTATTCGACATTTGACAAAACACAATGCAACAATATATATGAGTCCCTCTCATTCTCTCACACATGTAATAAATATAATGAGAAGAAACAGCATAAAAATCGCACATAGAAACATGCAAATGAATCAATTCCACATTTCAATAGATAAGTGGCTAAGGATGAAATTTGGTGATTAAATTTACACTTATGAATCATGTCTTGAAACTAGGTTCATTAAGCATTGATATGTTCTTGGTTTCTCTTAAAGGGTGAAAAATAAAGAGTCAACAAAGAAACAACTAAAACGAAATTGCATAAAACATAAAGAGTTATACATCTCTGAGAATAAAATAAAAGATAACTAACTCAAACAGAAATAAAACGTCTGGAATGTTGACAATAACCATCCTCCCCTAAGCTAGACTAAAGTGCAGTCTAAATAAAAATACAGACTCATGAAACTAGACTGACTAACTAAGTAAAATCACATAGGAGGAGGCGATGGAAATCTACTATCTAAATAATCAAAGATACGGCACTTAAAGTCTTCCTGGCTCTACTACACAGCATCCAAGCGTGTAGTCATATCAGCACGTAGGTTAGCCACCTCTCGATGTAGAGACTGATATGCAGTGTAACAATCCATAGGGGGTGTAGGGATCTGCTCAGGTGCAGCTGAACCAGAATGGCGAGAAGAAGATGGCCGTAAGTGATGTGAATGCTGGGACTGGTGCGAAGACTGTAGCATATCTGGCTGAGGGAAAGGCTTGGGAAGATTTGCCTGAGGCTCACTCATCGCTGTATCCCCCTCTGAATCCTGCTCCTCATCGTCCTCAGCCTGATCGGCATCGTCCTCAAGTGGAGGAAATCCCCAGTTCGTCCGATCTGAGAGTGTAAGGGAACTGGAAGGCAAAGGAAGTCGCCTGGGGTCCTCTCTAGCTCTAGCCGTAAGGTAATAGACACCCCGATCGATAGATAGCATCCCAATACTCATCAGACTGTTGATACCAAAGGGTCCTCTAGTCGGCTCAGAAAGTGCTGCGATGGCTATCATATCAAAGCCAAAATGCGCAGCGAGTGGGGTAAGCAACCCACCAATAAGAATCAGAGCGCGAGGACTGTCTGCTGCGACCGACTCGATCTTCTTCACCAATAAGTGTCTGGTACTAAGGTACGGATACTGCTGTGGAGACATTAGGTTGTGCAGCAACACAAAAAAGATACCAAGCTCCTTCTGTGGAACAACCCCTTAGCTACTTTTGGTAGCCAGCAATGTGTAGGCAAGGAACCAGTGAAGAATACCCATAATAGGGCTCCTGAGAGCGGAACTCTTGCTGCTGTGGGGGTTGTATCCCCCAGTCAATGTAAGCTCCTACCATAGTGCCTGCAAATACGGCACATAGCCCCTCTCATACTCCCGATAGCCTCCTAGACTAAGACTCGCTCAGCTGTGGCTGAAGTGCCCTCGTCCGATCTAAATTATGGATGTTTGGAATGAGGCATTCTGTATAAACCCCTATACTAATTCACATGAATTTTGTCAAATTCAGGGTGAAATTCAACAATCCAGCTATGAATTTGTAATCTACGTGACAAGTTGATCAATTTAGAGTACAAGAGCGTTAAATTTGGAGTTGAAAAAGGGATTTCATACCTAGGTTTTCTCAAAAGAAAACCTCAAATTATGCACAAACTGAGACATTTCAAGGTGCGTGATCATAATCAACGGGTTCCCCTCGTCGATACGAACACGTGGAGTATTTGGTTGCACAAATTGATTGAGAATTGAACAAGATGAGATGTGAGAAAGGGGGATATGTCACGTGTGTGTATATATGTGGAATGAAAAATGAAGCTGAGCTGCTCGTTTATATCAATGCAGAGCATCGTCGCGCCCGCGACACATATGTCGCGCCCGCCACAGGTCTATCCTGCCCTTGACAGGCTTTTTCTGCACTGCTAATTAATTTAGTTTTCATCAAAAAAACACATCTTAAACGCTTTCATACATCCCAAAACATATTACAAGCGACATTCATCATGAAATATCGTATTAAACAGCATTTTTGATAGCTTGAGTTTCTTATTTGCCTATTCAAAGAATAAATGAAAATACTAAGAGCGAAAAGCTAAATTAAACTTGGGTTGCCTCCCAAGAAGCGCTTGGTTTAGAGCCTGCAGCCCGACTCTTTAAGGTTATTTGAAATGCTGCGAAAGCCAAGATAAAACTCTCTTCTTCTTACGTTTGAAATTCCTCAAAAAGTCTTACTTTCTCAAAAAGATTATCAAGCATGTCCAAATAAGTTTTCTAAAATAATTGGATACATAAGGAAATAAAATAAAGCATGACAACTCAAAATCATCCTTATGATTATGAAAAACTTTTGAAATGAGAAGATTTTCAGAAAATGAAACATTTGAATGAGATTGATCAATTTCAAATTCAGTATTAGGAACATCCAAAACAAATATTGATTCATGCTCAGAGATTGTTGGCATTTCTGACTTAGAATCGTGTTGCTCAAATTTATCATGAGAATTCAAAAACTTTTCCAATTTCACAACATCACCAAGTGTAAAACATTGACTATCAAAACAAGTTTCATCAATATTCATTTTCAAGGTTGCATCATCGAATTCATCATAGTCAAGTTCAAAATCTTTTTCATTCACTTCATCACATCCTAACTCTAAAGTTTCTTCTTCCAACTCATCTTGTATCTCATTTCGTCCTAAACTCTCCACATCCAATGTTCCTTCGACATTTTCATCTATCATTAGTTTTTCATTTACTTGTGACTTATCATATTCAGTTTCAATTTCATTGAATGTTAGAGCTTTTAATTCACTCATTTCAAGAGTAAGTTGATTGACTTGATTTTTCAATATTTCAATGCTAGAGATATTTTCTTGAGAATAAGTTGAACTCGAGGGAATTGAGTTAGTCAATTCATGGAAGGAATTCAATGAATTTACTTCTTGAATAAGATGTTGGTTATGCGCAATTGTTTTAACCATTTCTTCTAAAGACATAGAATTTGAATCTTGTGAGTAACTTCTTGAGGTATGACTATACGAATGGTCAAGAGAATGACTTTGTCAAAAGTCCAAAGAATTGTTTGCCATTGAAGAATTAAAATCTTGATATCCTTCATAATGATTTTGATAATCTAACCATCCATCATTATAACAGTTATAATAAGCATTATATCTATATCGTGGTTGTGATGGTTGTTGAAATATATTCATTTGATTGGAATATCCATACGATGAAAAAGTTAGGCAAGTGCTAGTTTGATGTTCCATATTATTCATATTTTTGTTTATTTCTTTAATCATTTTGGCAATTTCATCTAATGTTTGAGAATAATAATTATCGTAAGATTGACAATTCAACATACCATATGATTGATAGTTATAAGCCATAGCAAAAAATCAATTTAAAATTAATTCAAAAACAACACAATCTCACCAAAAATATCTTTTGAATTTTCTTTTTGTTTTTGTTAAATTAAAAGAAATGATAATACAATAAAATAAAATAAAATAATTTTCATGAAATAATAGAACTTTGAGTGACTAAAAATAAAATAAAAATATTAAAGCAATTGTACCGTCCCCGACAATGGCGTCAAAATTTGATGCGTGCTATCGTAGGCACTTCAAATTAGAATTTATATGCACTCGCTTTCACTCTAAAAATACTAAATTAATGCAGTAGTGAAAGAAAGGGTCGAACCCACAGGGACGGTCGCACTATTATTTATCTTTTTTCATAGTCATTATAAAGAACTAGATCTAACTAGATCAAACTAGATTTGGGGGAGGTTTGTTGTAAGAAATTACTTAAAACTAATCTAACTAGATCTAACAGAAGCTAAGAAAAAAAGCTGAGATATAGAGGAGTTTCCTTAAGTTGGGAGAAACACAGGAATGATGGTTGAATTACTCTGAGTCACTCAGATCTATCATGCATGTTTCTGAATTCAGATTGTAATGATTAATATGGAGTGACTGCAATGGTTTTTGGCTTAACTCACTACGTTCCTTAGCTTTTATCCTGCAATTAGCTCGGATAGTTAAACTAATTCAATTAATCAAAATCACTTCAATTAGCTCAAACATGATTTCATCAAAAGAGGTGAATCGTAAGATGGAACTACCATTCATAATAATCATAGCAATTAGCTTAAACTACTCATGTCACATGCATGTAAAATCATTGATTGTATATGACAATTAGCTTAAATTATATTATATCAATTCGTTACTAATTAAAATCACTTAGCGCGATTTATACCTCTAAACTATGTATATTAGGTGATCAATCTAATAAACATATGTTATGCGATAATTCTAACAGGTTTCATGCAACATTTTCATCATTAACATCTCTGGTTTGAATCGTAATGTATCATCTCATGATCTAAGGTCATTAAAAGTTCATCAACACATTCATACTTATGATCTACTCATGCTTATGCATCAAACAAAGCATGGAATGAATCATAACATCGAAAACAAACATTCAGAAGAGAATATATAAATGAGAATGAAGGTTTTACAGCACACGACACATCCCAAACTAATATCCAAAGCTATACAATGCGTTGCAGATCAAATCTCCTTGAAATACCCTCCAAACCTTCTCCTCTTCACGTCTTCACCTCCTCTTGATCGCCTCCGCCGTTTCTGAGCTCTATACGATGATTAGAAGAACCCTAGGGCATGTATTTATAGGCATAGGTCGAAGACGAAATGATTCGACGGCTGAAACGCAATGTCCAGCATCAGGGAGGGTCGCTGCCGCCACAAATCATGTCACGCCAGCGACGCGTTAAAAAAACAAAGATTTTGCTGAATTGAGACTGTCGCTCCCGTGACATAGGGCGTCGCGCCTGCGACCCTGGTAGCCTGCCCGCGACACAGCTGTAGTGGCTTCGACACTATGTGCTGTTCACCTAAAACTAATATAAAAAATACTAAATGACGTCCAAAAATTCTAGAAACTTATACAGCACATCTGAACATGCTAATCTAGCTTATCGATATGAAACTCTGCCGTATTAACTCTCGAGGCACATGAAATGACGATAAATCATGAATTTCCATCTTTTGAGCTCTTGACTTTGCCATTTTCTTCATCCTTCTTCATTTTTGTTCCAAACTTCACGCCAATCTACCAAAAACATAAAAACACAACAGTAACAACATTCCAGGACAAAAATATGCTAAAAACATCAAATAGACAATACATTAGGAATAAAACAAACATTTAAATTAGAGAAATGATGTGTGTTTTCATACACATCAAGACGAGCTAGAACTTTCTATTGCAAAAGAACAAGAAAAGGATGGAAATGCTCCCGAAACAATGCCAGTTCATGCTCAAACATCAATGGAGTCCTCAAATGGAGGTCTAGTGGATGATATAGCCCCTATCTCCACAGTAGATATGGAAAAGCCCCTGACAACTATGGAATGAGGGAAATCTTCAAAGATGATATCTCCCAAAGACCCTGCAATAGCAGTATTCCATGATTCTAATCTAGCATCGAAATTTTTAAAGGCTTAACGAAAGGGATATTATAAAACAAGCTTAACGAAACTATTCGGAGGTCCGAGAGGGACCAATGGCACAACTGCGAAAGGAGCTATTTGATCAGGGATACAACAAAAAGGAGATGAAGGACATAGAAGTAGATCTTAGGAAAATTCAGTCTGATCAACCAATAATAACAACAGTTGCACTAAGGATTACCACCAGAGAAAATGTTACAATCGAGTCCATACTAACTGCCTCTACTGCAATCATCCCAGTGTCGAGTGCAGGCATGGAGCTCACCAATTTGCACACAGAAGCTCCTTCCACTGCAAATGCAATGTGGTCCATTGCAATAACAGCAATAGAAGAGGAGCTTCCACCAATAACAGATGACAAAGCAGAAGTTGATGTAGCCTTACAAAGGGTCTTAACAGTTGAAGCAAGAGTCACAAGGCACATGGCCAAGACTAGAGAACTTCTTGGCTATCCAGAAAGGAAGGCTATGCTTGACCAATTCAAGAATGAAAACAAGGCTTCCTCCAAAGAAAAAAAGCATTGCAAAAAGACCAAAGCTCATTCCCTCTGGACCTACTATTAGATATAGGATCAATCCTTATGGTAGTAGAACTGAGCTGGGGATAGTTGATCATATGAATGATTTTGAAAGGGAATAGCTTGTCCAAATCCAAAGAACAGAAGCAGTCAAGAAAAAGAGGCCTGACCAAGCCTATATTCTGTTTAATGGATGTCTGGAGCTCAAGGATTTTGCTGAAAGATTCACAAGGAAACGCACTGCTCAGCTACAGAAGATTGAGTTTGTATACGCTGAGGAAGTTGAAGCAGAGTTAATGAGGTTGGTGGACAAACATGTACTTTTTGCCACTAAATAGATTTACAATTATCTCTCTCGACCACCACTGGCAGACAACCTTTTTCCGCAGACAACAATGACAAGCCTGCTACAAACGATGATGATGCTATGATAGATGAATAAGATCCTTTGTTGTTGCAGCTAGTTCCTCAACTTCTGGACAATTCAAAAAGATATCTAGACGAAATTACAAGATCAAGAAGTTGAGGAACTAGCTGCAACAACAAAGGATGCCACAAAGGATCCTATCGAATAAAAGGAAGCAATGATTGTAAATCAGGATTTTCAGGAGGTTGCAGACGAAGCTACAGAAGAGACTGCAAAAGGGACCACAAGGGAGCCTGCAATTAAGACAACAAAGGACACTACAGATGAAGACCATGACAAAGAAGTTGCTCCACAACTAGAAGTGATCATAATAATTGAGGAAGCAGGATTACAAGCCATCACTATAATCATTGCTTCCTTGTCTTTTGTAGTGACCTCTGGTGCCTTGACCATGAAAGAGCTGGCAGACACTCCAATCTCCCAAGGAGTATATTATTCTCAGCAAACAGTTGGACAAATCATTTCTCATTGAACATATAATTCATTCCAACATTGACATTTGGAATCCCTATCACTATTGCAGACCCACCATCTGTAGGCTTTGCACAGGCTCTACTGCATGGATCAACCTCCAATGTGCCAATGACTTCCAGGACGGCTACTAGGAGTCTCAGAGAGCCCTTTGATAAGGCAAGGAGATCCTTGTCCCCTCAACAACAAAGATTATTATGGATTATCAAAAAAACTGCCAACTCCTGAACTTGAGCCAGATCCAACCACCATTGATCACAAACTCCTTCAGTTGGAATATGACATTTATGATATGCACAACTGAAACAAGGATGCATTCCAAGACTTGATTGAAAACCTTCACCCAGTTGCAGAAGAGTTGGAGGCTGAGAAGAAAGAAAAGTATAAGATGTTTGTAGTCCTTCTCGAAATGATGGGAGCAGTTGGTCAAAGACTTCTAAAGGAGATCGACAAAAACAATAGCACCAATCTACAACAGCATTTTAGGAACGTCTCAGCCATCAACCGATTTTGAAGCTCACGAGTAGCTCAGGTTAGGCAACTCCAAGCATCTCTGCAGACCACTCAGAACCAACTTGAGCAGTACATCAAGAACAGCGATCAAACGAATTACACTTCTGGAGAACAGGGTTCAAGTTGAGATCAACAGAGCTATTATAGGATAGGCGGCCATGACTATAGAACTCCAAGCTTTCAGGAAGGCAGTTAAGGCTTTATCTATAGAACTCAAAGCACAAAGGACCTCTACTCCCCTCAATGATGATAACAAAAAGGAGGAGAAGGATAAAGATGCAGAGGATAAGGATGCTGACAAGGACAAAGAAAAGGCCAAGGACAGGAGCAACAAGCAATTTGCAGACAAGGAAGCTAGATCTACTCCACATGGGGAGGATGTTCATAAAAAGAGAAGAACCTCCAAGGAACCCTCACAGACTCAGGTGGAGACAACAACGATAAGGACAAGGTTAGACATGGAAGGCACACGAAGATATCCAGGTCAAGGGAGCACCATAGGGACAGATCAAAATCTCCGAGGCACGAACGAAAACATGATGCAGACCAGCACAAGCATAGCTGAGGAGAAGGACATAGGGACCACAAGGGTTATAGAGGTCATAGGGAAGGAAGGTAACTTCTTCTAACAAACTTGCAACGTCCTGTAATCTCTTAGATTTCAACAAACTTTTTCTGAACTTTGTTGTATCAGAAAATTTCTTTTAAAACAATTTCTCTGTAAGTTTGTTTTGAAGTAAGAGTAGTGATCTTGCTATTTTCAAAATTGGAGTTTTGTTATCATTAATTTAGGTGGAGATTATTCAGAATGTGCAATCCTTCCATTTGTATAGAAATTGATGAACAAAACTCTAGATTAGGACATATTCATTGTCAATCACTTAGATTGAGAACTAGGATAGTTAGTTGCAGTCTAGGAATGCATGCAGCAAAGCAGCAGAGGATCACATGTGGGAGGCCCTTGTGGATCACCTAGATGTAGTCAACATCAAGTGTTCTAGATAAGTGTTTGGGATGAATATGGAAAAGAAAAGAACCACAAATCTATCAGGATTTAGGATCGAATTCTCATGATCAAAGTCATGTCACAAAATACAGCAAACTGGGTACAATAGAGCTGGCTTGCAGGAGAGGTAGAAGCATAGCAAACTGGGAATGTAGTAGGGTTGGTTAGTGAATGGATGGGGATATGAAAAACGATCATTTCGAAGATTTGAGGTTTGAAAATCTCTACTAGGTTCAAGAGTGTTGTGAGGGAAACTTGTCAACATCACTAAGGGTAATACAGGGGATAAACAGATAGGTGTCAATATCAAAGAGTAAAATCACGGGTTCTAATTCCCTGAGCCCTATAAAAGAGGATTCCTTCCACACAGAGAAGGTTGACAACGATTGTGAGAAAATTTGACAAGCAAAACACCATTGTGCAATCATTCTCGTGGGCTGGATTGAAGATTTGATGGAAAGAGTTCATTAGTCTGCCTGAAGAACACAATCTGTAGCAATGTCCAGAAGTGATCTGTGCAAAGTTGTAGGTTCTTTACCTAAGATAGTTTTCTAAGACTTGTAAAAGGGTTGCTTTGTAAGTCACAAATAAAGAGATAGTGAACTCACCTCTTGACTTGATTAAACTGGTCACTAAGGAAAGCCTAGACTAAACCTTCGTTTATCATTTAGCAACGACTGTTTGAACCAATATAGATCATTGTGTCCTCAATTGTTTTTCATTCTTTAACTTAAAACTGTTAGAAAATTACTTGCACACAAGGAGAAAAAGTCCAAAGGACTTAAATCTTAACTTCAGACTAGTTTCAGAAGTCTATTTAATAACTGATGCATATTAGCCAAGACAAGGCTACATGCAGTTAAAAAAAAAATTAAATAGCCT
>JAOVYX010022181.1:0-14905 GCA_035668315.1 Drosera spatulata | reverse complement strand
AATACAATTTAGACAATACAAAGGGAATAAAAACAAGGTTTAGAACGATAAAATGATGTGTGATTTCATCCACATCATTCTCATGTTGTTTTTAGCCTTTTCAAGTTATTAGGGTTGTTTTTATGGTGTTTTCAGCCTACCCAAGTGTTTTTGAGTGTTTTAAACTCATTTCAATGCTCTTTTCACAATTTTCAAGTTATTTGAAGTTGTTTTACGGTGTTTTTAGCCTTTTCATGTGTTTTTGAGTGTTTTAAAGTCATTTAAAGGCTGTTTTTGCTGTTTCTTATGTTTTCAAGTTATTTGAGGTTGTTTTGTGGTGTTTTTAGCCCTTTCATGTGTTTTTAAGTAATTTGAGCTTATTCAAGGCTCTTTTCGTTGTTTCTTGAGTTTTCAAGTTATTTGAGGTTGTTTTATGGTGTTTTTTCCACTTTTCAAACTTTTTGTCGGTTTTAAAGTGAATGGAGTTGTTCTCGTGGTGTTTTTAGCCTTTGCAAGTGTTTTAGACTGTTTTAAGCTCATTTTTTAGGGCTCTTTTCATAGATTCTTACGTTTTCAAGTTATTCGAGGATATTTAATGGTGTTTTTGTCCTTTTCATGTGTTTTGGAGTTTTTTAAAATCACTTCATGGCTTTTTCGTTGTTTCTTGCATTTTCAAGTCATTTTAGGATGTTTTCAAGTTATTTGAGGTTGTTTTATGGTGTTTTTAGCCTTTACTTGTGTTTTTGAGTGTTTTAAGGTTATTTAAAGGCTGTTTTTGTTGTTTCTTGTCTATTCAAGTTATTCGAGGTTGTTTTGTGGTGTTTTTAGTCCTTTCATGTGTTTTTGAGTGTTTTGAGGTCATTTCAAGACTCTTTTCCATGTTTCTTGAGTTTTCAAGTTATTTGAGGTTGTTTTGTGGTGTTTTTTCCACTTTTTATTCGTTTTTGTGCAACTTGAAGTGAATGGAGTTGTTCTCATAGTGTTTTTAGCCTTTTTAAAGTTATTTGAGTTGTTTCTATGGTGTTTTTAGCCTTTTCTAGGTGTTTTTGAGTATTTTAAGCTCATTTAAATGCTCTTTTCACAATTTTCAAGTTATTTGAGGTTGTTTTATAGTGTTTTTAACCTTTTCATGTGTTTTTGAGTGTTTTAAGGTAATTTAAAGGCTATTTTTGTTGTTTCTTGTGTTTTCAAGTTGTTTGAGGTTGTTTTGTAGTGTTTTTTGCCCTTTCAAGTGTTTTTGAGTGTTTTGAGCTGATTTCAAGGCTCTTTTTGTTGTTTCTTTAGTTTTCAAGTTATTTGAGGTTGTTTTAGTGTGTTTTTTCCACTATACATTCATTTTTGTGCGTTTTGAAGTGAATGGAGTTGTTCTCATGTTGCTTTTAACCTTTTCAAGTTATTTGAGTTGTTTTAATGTTGTTTTTAGCCTTTCCAAGTGTTTTTTAGTGTTTTAAGCACATTTCAATGCTCTTTTCACAATTTTCAAGTTATTTGAAGTTCTTTTATGGTGTTTTTAGCCTTTTCCTGTGTTTTTGAGTGTTTTAGAGTTATTTAAAGGCTGTTTTCGCTGTTTCTTGTGTTTTCAAGTTATTTGAGGTTGTTTTGTGGTGTTTTTATTCCTTTCATGTGTTTTTAAGTGTTTTGAGCTCATTTCAAGGCTCTTTTCGTTGTTTCTTGAGTTTTCAATTTAGTTGAGGTTGTTTTATGGTGTTTTTAGCCTTTTCAAGTGTTTTGGAGTCGTTTAAGCTCATTTTTTAAGGCACTTTTCATAGATTCTTGCATTTTCAAGTTATTTGAGGATATTTAATGTTGTTTTTGGCCTTTTCATGTGTTTTGGAGTTTTTATTTTCACTTCAAGGTTTTTTTGTTGTTTGTTGCATTTTCAAGTCATTTTAGGACGTTTTCAAGTTATTTGAGTTTGTTTTATGGTCTTTTTAGCCTTTTCTTGTGTTTTTGAGTGTTTTAAGGTCATTTAAAGGCTGTTTTTTTTGTTGCTTGTGTTTTCAAGTTGTTCGAGGTTGTTTTGGTGGTGTTTTTAGCCCTTTCATATGTTTTTGAGTGTTTTGAGGTCATTTCAAGGCTCTTTTTGTTGTTTCTTGAGTTTTCAAGTTATTTGAGGTTGTTTTATGGTGTTTTTATCCTTTTCATGTTTTTTTGAGAGTTTTTAGGTCATTTAAAGGCGGGTTTTGTTGTTTCTTGTGTTTTCAATTTATTTGAGGTTGTTTTGTGGTGTTTTTAGCCCTTTCATGTGTTTTGAGCTCATTTCAAGGCTCTTTTCGTTGTTTCTTGAGTTTGCAAGTTATTTGATGTTGTTTTATGGTGTTGTTTTTGTTGTTTCTTGTGTTTTCAAGTAGTTCGAGGTTATTTTGTGGTGTTTTTAACCCTTTCATGTGTTATTGTGTGTTTTGAGGTCATTTCAAGGCTCTTTTCGTTGTTTCTTGAGTTTTCAAGTTTTTTTGATGTTTTGTGGTGGTTTTTCCACTTTTTTTTCGTTTTTGTGCGTTGTGAAGTGAATGAAGTTGTTCTCATAGTGTTTTTAGCCTTTTCAAGTTATTTGAGTTATTTTTAGGGAGTTCTTAGCCTTTTCCACGTGTTTTTGAGTGTTTTAAGCTCATTTCAATGCTCTTTTCATGATTTTCACGTTATTTGAGCTTGCTTTATTGTGTTTTTGGCATTTTCATGTGTTTTTGAGTGTTTTAAGGTCATTTAAAGGTTGTTTTTGTTGTTTCTTGTGTTTTCAAGTTGTTGGAGGTTGTTTTGTGGTGTTTTTATCCCTTTCATGTGTTTTTGAGTGTTTTGAGCTCATTTCAAGGCTCTTTCCGTTGTTTTTTCATTTTTCAATTTATTTGAGGTTGTTTTATGGTGTTTTTTCCCACTTTTCATTCGTTTTTGTGCGTTTTGAAATGAATAGAGTTGTTCTTGTGGTGTTTTTAGCCTTTTCATGTTTTTTAGAGTATTTTAAGCTCATTTGAAGACTGTTTTGATAGATTCTTGCATTTCCAAGTTATTTAAGGATATTTCATGGTGTTTTTGGCCTTTTCATGGGTTTAGGATTTATTTAAAGTCATTTGAAAACTCTTTTCATTTTTTCTTGCATTTTCAAGTTATTTGAGGATGTTTTGTGTGGTTTTTAGCCCTTTCATGTGCTTTTGAGTGTTTTAAGGTCATGTCAAGTTTGTTTTGATAGATTCTTACGTTTTCAATTTAGTTGATGTTCTTTTAGGGTGCTTTTACTACTTTTCATATGTTTTTGTTTGTGTTGATGAGATTTGAGTTGTTTTTATGGTGTTTTAATCCTTTACATGTGCTTTTGAGTGTTTTAAAGTCATTTCATGGCTTTTGTCATAGGTTCTTGCATTTTCAAGTGATTTGAGGTTGTTTTGTTGTGTTTTTACCCTTTTCATGTGGTTTTGGGTGTTTTAACCTCATTTTAAGGCTCTTTTCGTAGTTTCATACATTTTCAAGTTATTTCAGGTAGTTTTGTAGTGCTTTGAGCCTTTTTAAATGGTTTAAGGTCATTTCAAGACTCTTTTGATAGATTCTTTGATTTTCAAGTTAATTGAGGCTGTTTTATAGTGTTTTTACTACTTTTTCATTCGTTTTTGCGCATTTTGAAGAGATTCGAGTTGTTTTTATGGTGCTTTGAGCCTTTTTGAGGTGTTTTTGAGTGTTTTAAGCTCATTTCAAGGGTCTTTTCATAGTTTCTTGTGTTTTTTAGTTATTTGAGTTGTTTCGATGGTGTTTTTAGCCTTCTCAAGTGTTTTTGTGTGTTTTCAGCTCATTCAAACGCTCTTTTCACAATTTTCAAGTTATTTGAGGTTGTTTTATGATGTTTTTAGGCTTTTCATGTGTTTTTGAGTGTTTTTAGATCATTTAAAAGGCTGTTTTTGTCGTTTCTTGTGTTTTAATGTTATTTGAGGTTTTTTTGTGGTGTTTTTAGCCCTTTCATGTGTTTGGAGCTCATTTCAAGGCTCTTTTCATTGTTTCTTGAGTTTTCAAGTTATTTGATGTTGTTTTGTGGTGTTGTTTTCCACTTTTCATTTGTTTTTGTGCGTTTAAGTGAATGAAGTTGTTCTCATAGTGTTTCTAGCCGTTTCAAGTTATTCGAGTAGTTTTTATGGTGTTTTTAGCCTTTCCAAGTATTTTTGTGTGTTTTAATCTCATTTCAATGCTCTTTTCACAATTTTCAATTTATTTCTGGTTGTTTTATGATGTTTTAAGGCTTTCCATATGTTTTTGAGTGTTTTAAGATCATTTAAAGGTTGTTTTCGTTGTTTCTTGTGTTTTAATGTTATTTGAGGTTGTTTTGTTGTGTTTTTAGCCCTTTCATGTGTTATTGAGTGTTTTCAGCTTATTTCAAGGCTCTTTTCATTGTTTCTTGAGTTTTCAAGTTATTTGAGGTTATTTTATGGTGTTTTTTCCACTTTTCATTCGTTTTTGTGCGTTTTGAAGTGAAACGTTTGCCCTTATGGTGTTTTTAGCCTTTTCCTGTTATTTGAGTAGTTTTTATGTTGTTTTTAGCCTTTCCAAGTGTTTTTGAGTGTTTTAAGCTCATTTTAATGCTCTATTCATCATTTTCAAGTTATTTGATGTTGTTTTATGGTGTTTTTAGCTATTTTTCATTTGTTTTTGAGTGTTTTAAGGTCATTTAAAGGCTGTTTTCGCTGTGTCATGTTGTTTCAAGTTATTTGAGGTTGTTTTATGGTGCATTTAGCCCTTTCAAGTGTTTTTGAGCTCATTTCAAGTCTCTTTTCGTTGTTTCTTGAGTTTTCAAGTTATTTGAGGTTGTTTTATGGTGTTTGTTCCACTTTTCAATCGTTTTTTCCGTTTTGAAGTGAATGGAGTTGTTCTTATTGTGTATTTAGCCTTTTCAAGTGTTTTAGAGTGTTTTAAGCTCATTTGAAGGCTCTTTTGATAGAATCTTGCGTTTTTAAGTTATTTGACGATATTTCATGGTGTTTTTGGGCTTTTCATGTGTTTTGTAGTTTTTTAAAGTCATTTCAAGGCTTTTTCGTTGTTTCTTGCATTCTCAAGTCGTTTGAGGATGTTTTGTGGTGTTTTTTGCCCTTTCATGTGGTTTGAGTGTTTTAAGGTCATTTCAAGTTTGTTTTGATAGATTCTTGTTTCTTCAGTTTGGTTGATGTTCTTTTAGGGTTTTTTTACCACTTTTCATACGTTTTTGTGTATGTTGAAGAGATTTGAGTTGCTTTTATGGTGTTTTAATCCTTTACATGTGTTTTTGAGTCTTTTAAAATCATTTCTAGGCCTTTTTTTATTGTTTCTTGCATTTTCAAGTTATTTGAGGTTGTTTTGTTGTGATTTTAACCTTTTCATGTGGTTTTGAGTGATTTAAGGTCATTTCAAGGCTTTTTTGATAGATTCTTGGATTTTCAAGTAATATCAGGCTGTTTTATAGTGTTTTTACACTTTTCATTCTTTTTTTGTGCATTTTGAAGAGATTGTATTATTTATTTTTTATTGTTTTTTTATTCTTTTGATGTGTTCTTGAGTGTTTTAAGCTCATTTCAAGGGTTTTTCCGTAGTTTCTTTTGTTTTCAAGTTGTTGGAGTTGTTTTTGTGGTGTCTTTTATCTTTTTCAAGTGTTTTTGCGTGTTTTATGGTGTCTTTTATCTTTTTCAAGAGAACATTTCAATGCTCTTTTCACAATTTTCAAGTTATTTAAGGTTGTTTTATGTTGTTTTTAGCCTTTTTATGTGTTTTTGAGTGTTTTAAGGTCATTTAAAGACTGTTTTCGTTGTTTCTTATGTTTTCATATTATTTGAGGTTGCTTGTGGTGTTTTTACCCCTTTCATGTGCTTTTGAGTGTTTTGAGCTCATTTCAAAGCTCTTTTCGTTGTTTCTTGAGTTTTCAATTTATTTGAGATTGTTTTATGGTGTTTTTTCCACTTTTCATTCGTTTGTGTATCTTTGGTTGGTTGGGTCAGTTCATTCAGCCGCTGTCTGATTGTTCCGTAGTGATCAAAGGGCTATTGAGAAAGCCAATGCAAATTGAGTCCCTACTAAAAAGGCACTTATCTTAGTTTGAGCCAATTTCGACCTGTCCCCTGACCTGAAAGGTGGTACTTAATAATCGGGGAAGGTTTATGGTGACAACACCTGGAGATGTCAGAAGCGAGCGAGAATGCTGACATGAGTAACGAGAAATCCTGTGAAAAACACGATCGCCTGCCAGTGGAAGGCTTTCTACATCCCGGTAAGAAAATAATTTAATTTAACTTAAAGGTAGGTTTACTGGATTAAGCTTTAAGCCTTATTTCGCCAGAATGAATAGACTACCTTTTTTATTGCCGCCTACCTCTTCCTCAAGCTCTGTCTACCACTTCTCTGTCATAACTTATTGAAGACAGGAAAGAAAGGGGGAGCTTGCGACCTGTGGATAGAACAGAAAGGCTTATCTGTAGACCACAACAACTATAACAAAGAACTCTGAGGGTTGACTTATACCTCGCACTAAGAAGACCTAGTGATATCAATGAACTTTCGAAACCTACTTTTTCTTTTCTGAAAAAATCAACCAACGGTCACGATCCAATACGGAAGCAGAAAGTCGCATAGAGCTTTTCCTCTCGAACTCAGCTATCTACTACAGCTAGGTAGTTGACTTGACTATAGAAGTTTCCATTTTTGATTCGTGAAAAATCATCCGGCTAATATCTGTACCTGTGGAAAGATGGAATAAGGAAGTAGGGGCCCAAATACAAAAAATGTATTTGAAGTGAATGGAGTTGTTGTTATGGTGTTTTTAGCCTTTTTAAGTGTTTTAGAGTGTTTTAAGCTCATTTAAAGACTCTTTTGATAGATTCTTGCATTTTAAAGTTATTTGAGGATATTTCATGGTGTTTTTGGCCTTTTCATGTGTTTTGAAGTTTTTTAAAGTTATTTCAAGGCTCTTTTCATTAATTCTTGCATTTTCAAGTTATTTGGGGATGTTTCATGGTGTTTTTAGCCCTTTCTAGTGGTTTTGAGTTTTTTAAGGTCATTTCAAGTTTGTTTTGATAGATTCTTGCTTTTTCAGTTTTGTTGATGTTCTTTTAGGGTTTTTTTACTACTTTTCATACGTTTTTCTGTATGTTGAAGAGATTTGAGTTGTTTTTATGGTGTTTTAATCCTTTACATGTATTTTTGAGTGTTTTAAAGTCATTTATAGACTTTTTTTCATAGTTTGTTGCAATTTCATGTTATTTGAGATTCTTTTGTTTTGTTTTTAACTTTTTCATGTGGTTTTTAGAATTTTAAGCTCGTTTCAAGGCTCTTTTTCGTCGTTTCTTGTATTTTCAAGTTATTTGAGGTTGCTTTGTGGTGCTTTTAGCCTTTTCATATGGTTTTGAGTGATTTAAGGTCATTCAAGGCTCTTTTGATAGATTGTTGGATTTTCAAGTAAGTTGAGGGTGTTTTATAGTGTTTTTACTACTTTTCATTCGTTTTTGTGCATTTTGAAGAGTTTTGAGTTCTTTTTATGGTGTTTTTAGCCTTTCAAGTGTTTTTCAGTGTTTTTAGCCCATTTCAAGGGTCTTTTCATAGTTTCTTGTGTTCTCAAGTGATTTGAGTAGTTTTTATGGTGATTTTAGTCTCTTCAAGCATTTTTGGGTGTTTTCAGCTAATTTCAATGCTCTTTTCCCAATTTTCAAGTTATTTGAGGTTGTTTTATTGTGTTTTCACCCTTTTAATGTGTTTTTGAGTGTTTAAGGTCATTTAAAGGCAGTTTTTGTTGTTTCTTGTGTTTTCATGTTATTTGAGGTTGTTTTGTGGTGTTTTTAGCCCTGTTATGTGTTTTTGAGTGTTTTGAGCTCATTTCAAGGCTCTTTTCGTTGTTTCTTGAGTTTTCAAGTTATTTGATGTTGTTTTAGATGTTGTTTCCACTTTTCATTCGTTTTTGTGCATTTTGAAGTGAATGGATATGTTCTTATGGTGTTTTTAGATTTTTGCAAGTTGTTTGAGTTGTTTTGTGGTGTTTTTAACTTTTTCAATCGTTTTTGAGTGTTTTTAACTCATTTCATGGGTCTTTTCATAGTTTCTAGTGTTTGAGTTGTTTTTATGGTGTTTTTAGCCTTTTCAAGTGTTTCTGGGTGCTTTCATCTCATTTCAATGCTCTTTTCACAATTTTTAAGTTATTTGAGGTTGTTTTATGCTGTTTTCAGCCTTATCATGTGTTTTTGAGTGTTTTAAGGTTATTTAAAGGCTGTTTTCGTTGTTTCTTATGTTTTCATGTTATTTGAGGTTGTTTTGTGGTGTTTTTAACCCTGTCATGTGCTTTTGAGTGTTTAAAGCTCATTTCAAGGCTCTTTTTTTGTTAATAGAGTTGTTCTTATGGTATTTTTAGATTTTTCAAGTTATTTGAGTTGTTTTTAATGGTGTTTTTAGCCCTTGCAGCTGTTTTTGAGTGTTTTCACCTCATTTCAATGCTCTTTTCACAATTTTCAAGTTATGTGAGGATATTTTATGATGTTTTTAGACTTTTCATGTGTTTTTGAGTGTTTTGAGGTCATTTAAAGGTTGTTTTGTTGTGTTTTTGAAGTTATTTGAGGTTTTTTTGTGGTGTTTTTAGCCCTTTCATGTGTTTTTCAGTGTTTTGAGCTGATTTCAAGGCCCTTTTAATTGTTTCTTGAGTTTTCAACTTATTTGAGGTTGTTTTATGGTGTTTTTTCCCCTTTTCATTTGTTTTTGTGCATTTTGAAGTGAATGGAGTTTTTCTTATGGTGTTTTTAGTTTTTTCAAGTGTTTTAGAGTGTTTTAAGCTCATTTGAAGAATTTATCAAAAGATTCTTGCGTTTTTAATTTATTTGAGTATATTTCATGGTGTTTTTTGGCTTTTCATGTGTCTTGGAGTTTTTTAAAGTCATTTCAAGGCTTTTTCATTGTTTCTTGCATTATCAAGTCATTTGAGGATGTTTTGTGATGTTTTCAGCCCTTTCATGTGGTTTTCAGTGTTTTAAGGTCATTTCAAGTTTGTTTTGTTATATTCTTGCGTTTTCAATTTGGTTGATGTTCTTTTAGTGTTCTTTTACTACGTTTCATACGTTTTTGTGTATGTTAAAGTGATTTGAGTTGTTTTTATGGTGTTTTAATCCTTTACATGTGTTTTTGAGTGTTTTAATCTCATTTCAAGGCTTTTTTTTTCTTAGTTTCTTGTATTTTCAAGTTATTCGAGGTTGTTTTTTAAAAGATCATTTCAAATGGAGTTGTCCTTGTGGTGCTTTTAGCCTTTTGAAGTTATTTGAGTTGTTTTTGTGGTGTTTTTAGCCTTTTCAAGTGTTTTTGAGTGTATTAAGCTAATTTCAATGCTCTTTTCACAATTTTCAAGTTATTTGAGGTTGTTTTATGGTGTTTTTACCCTTTTCATGCGTTTTTGAGTGTTTTAAGGTCATTTAAAGGCTGTTTTCGTTGTTTTTTTTTTTTTGTTTTCAAGTTATTCGAGGTTGTTTTGTGGTGTTCTTTGCCTTTTCATATGTTTTTGAGTGTTTTAAGGTCATTTCAAGGCTCTTTTCGTTGTTTCTTGAGTTTTCAGGTTATTTGAGGATGTTTTATGGTCTTTTTTTTCCCACTTTTCATTCTTTTTTGTGCGTTTTGAAGTGAATTGAGTTGTTTTGTTGGTGTTTTTATCCTTTTCAAGTTATTTGAGTTGTTTTTGTGGTGTTTTTAGCCTTTTCAAGTTTTTTTTAGTGTATTAAGCTCATTTCAATGCTCTTTTCACAATTTCCAAGTCATTTGAGGTTGTTTTATGGTGTTTTTAGCCTTTTCATGTGTTTCTGAGTGTTTTAAAGTCATTTAAAGGCTGTTGTCGTTTTTCTTTTGTTTTCAAGTTATTTGAGGTTGTTTTGTGGTGGTTTTTTCCCTTTCATGTGTTTTTGATTTTTTTTGAGCTCACTTCTAGGCTCTTTTCGTTGTTTCTTGAATTTTCAAGTAATTTGAGGTTGTTTTATGGTGTTTTTTCACCTTTTCATTCGTTTTTGTGTGTTTTGAAGTGAAGGGAGTTGTTCTTATGGTGGTTTTAGCCTTTTCATCTGTTATAGAGTGTTTTAAGCTCATTGCTAGGCTCTTTTGATAGATTCTTGCGTTTTCAAGTTATTTGATGGTATCTCATGGTGTTTTTGGATTTTTCATGTTTTTCGGAGTTTTTTAAAGTCATTTCATGGCTCTTTTTGTTGTTTCCTACATTTCGAAGTCATTTGAGGATGTTTTGTGGTGTTTTTAGCCCTTTCATGTGGTTTTGAGTGTTTTAGGGTCATTTCATGTTTGTTTTGATATATTCTTGCGTTTTGAATTTAGTTGATGTTCTTTTAGGGTGCTTTTACTACTTTCCATACGTTTTTGTATATGTTGAAGAGATTTGAGTTGTTTTTATGGTGTTTGAATTACATGTGTTTTTGAGTGTTTTAAAGTCATTTCAAGGCTTTTTTTTTTCTTAGTTTCTTGCATTTTCAAGTTATTTGACGTTGTTTTGTTGTGTTTTTAACCTTTTCATGATTGTTTTAAGCTCATTTCAAGGCACGTTTTTGTAGTTTCTTACATTTTCAAGTTATTTGAGGTTGTCTTGTGGTGCTTTTGGCCTTTTCATATGGTTTTGAGTGATTTAAGGTCATTTCAAGGCTCTTTTGATAGATTCTTGAATTTTCCAGTTATTTGAGATTGTTTTATTTTGTTTTTACAACTTTTCATTCGTTTTTGCTCATTTTGAAGAGATTTGAGTTGTTTTTATGTTGTTTTTATTCTTTTCAAGTGTTTTTGAGTGTTTTTAGCTCATTTCAATGATCTTTTCACAATTTTCAAGTTATTTGAGGTTGTTTTATGGTGTTTTTAGGCTTTTCATGTGTTTTGGGGTCATTAATAGGCTGTTTTCGTTGCTTCTTGCATTTTCAAGTTATTTGGGGATATTTTGTGCTGTTTTTACCCCTTTCCTGTGGTTTTGAGTGTTTAAAGGTCATTTAAAGTTGGTGTTTATATAGTCTTGGGTTTTCAATTTAGTTGATGTTCTTTTAGGGTGCTTTTATTACTTTTCATACGTTTTTATGTGTGTTGGATAGATTTGAGTTGTTTTTATAATGTTTTAATCCTTTACATGTGTTTTTGAGTGTTTTAACGTCATTTCGAGGCTTTTTTTTCATAGTTTCTTGCACTTTCAAGTTAATTGAGGTTGTTTTGCTGTTTTTTTAACCTTTTCATGAGTGTTTTAAGCTCATTTCAAGGCTCTTTTTCGTAGTTTCTTGCATTTTCAAGTTATTTGAGGTTGTTTTGTGGGGCTTTTGGCCTTTTCATATGGTTTTGAGTGATTTAAGGTCATTTCAAGGCTCTTTTGATAGATTCTTGGATTTTCCAGTTATTTGAGGCTGTTTTATTGTGTTTTTACAACATTTCATTCGTTTTTGTGCATTTTGAAGAGATTTGAGTTCTTTTTTATGTTGTTTTTATTCATTTCAAGTGTTTTTGAGTGTTTTTAGCGTATTTCAATGATCTTTTCACAATTTTTAAGTTATTTGAGGTTGTTATATGGTGTTTTTAGGCTTTTCATGTGTTTTTCAGTGTTTTAAGGTCATTTAAAGGCTGTTTTCATTGTTCCTTGCATTTTCAAGTTATATGGGGATGTTTTGTGCTGTTTTTTGCCCTTTCATGTGGTTTTGAGTGTTTAAAGGTCATTTCAAGTTGGTGTTGATATAGTCTTGGGTTTTCAATTTAGTTGATGTTCTTTTAGGGTGCTTTTATTACTTTTCATACATTTTTATGTGTGTTGGATAGATTTGAGTTGTTTTTATGCCGCTTTAATCTTTTACATGTGTTTTTGAGTGTTTTAACGTCATTTCAAGGCTTTTTTTTCACAGCTTTTTGCATTTTCAAGTTATTTGAGGTTGTTTTGTTGTGTTTTTACCCTTTTGATGTGGTTTTGAGTTTTTGAGCTCATTTCAAGGCTCTTTTTCGTAGTTTCTTGCATTTTCAAGTTATTTGAGGTTGTTTTGTGGTGCTTTTGGCCTTTTCATATGGTTTTGAGTGATTTAAGGTCATTTCAAGGCTCTTTTGATAGATTATTGGATTTTGCAGTTATTTGAGGCTGTTTTATAGTGTTTTTGCCTCTTTTCATTCATTTTTATGCTTTTTGAAGAGATTTGAGTTGTTTTTATGATGGTTTTAGCCTTTTCAAGTGTTTTTGAGTGTTTTTAGCTCATTTCAATGATCATTTCAAATGCAGTTTTTCTTATGTTGTTTTTAGCCTCTTCAAGTTATTTGAGTTATTTTTGTTGTGTTTTTAGCTTTTTCAAGTGTTTTTTAAGTGTATTAAGCTCATTTCAATGCTTTTTTCACAATTTTCAAGTTATTTGAGGTTGTTTTATGGTGTTTTTAGCCTTCTCATGTGTTTTTGAGTGCTTTAAGGTCATTTAAAGGCTATTTTCGTTGTTTCTTGTGTTTTCAATTTATTTGAGGTTGTTTTGTGATGTTTTTTTCCCTTTCATCTGTTTTTGAGTGTTTTGAGGTTATACCAACATTATATTTAGCTTGCTTTTATTACTTTTTATACGTTTTTGTGTATATTGAAGAGATTTGAGTTGATTTTATGGTGTTTTAATCCTTTGCATGTGCTTTTGAGTGTTTTAAAGTCATTTCAAGGCTTTTTTCAAAGTTTCTTACATTTTCAATTTATTTGAGGTTGTTTTGTTGTGTTTTTACCCATTTCATGCAGTAATGAGTGTTCTAAGCTCATTTCAAGGCTCTTTTTGTAATTTCTTGCATTTTCAAGTTATTTGAGGTTGTTTTGTGGTGCTTTTAGCCTTTTGATTAAAGGTCATTTCAAGGCTCTTTTGATAAATTATTGGATTTTCAAGTTATTTGAGGCCGCTTTATTATGTTTTTATCACTTGACAATCTTTTTTGTGCATTTTGAAGAGATTTGAGTTGTTTTTATGGTCTTTTTAGCCTTATCATGTATTTTTGAGTGTTTTAAGCTTATTTCAAAGGTCTTTTCATATTTTCTTGTGTTTTCAAGTTATTTGAGTGTTTTTATTGTGTTTTTAGCGTCTTCAAGTGTTTTTGAGTGTTTTCACTTCATTTCAACGCTCTTTTCATAATTTTCAAGTTATTTGAGGTTTTTTCTATGGTGTTTTTAACCTTTTCATGTGTTTTTGAGTGTTTTAAGGTCATTTAAATGCTGTTTTTGTTGTTTCCTGTGTTTTCAAGTAATTTGAAGTTGTTTTGTGGTATTTCAGCCCTTTAATGTGTTTGTGAGTGTTTTGAGGTCATTTCTGGGCTCTTTTTGTTTTTTTTTTTTTTTTTTGAGTTTTGACGTTATTTGAACTTGTTTTATGGTTTTTTTTTTACCACTTTTCATTCGTTTTTGTGTGTTTTGAAATGAATGGAGTTGTTCTTATGCTGTTTTTATCCTTTTCAAGTGTTTTAGAGTATTTTAAGCTCATTTGAAGGATCTTTTGATAGATTCTCCCGTTTTGAAGTTATTTGAGGATATTTCATTGTTTTTTTGGCCTTTTCATGTGTTTTGGAGTTTTTTAAACTCATTTCAAGGCTCTTTTCGTTGTTTCTTGCATTTTCAACTTATTTGAGGATGTTTTGTGGTGTTTTTAGCCCTTAAATGTGGTTTTTAGTGTCTTAAGCTCATTTCAAGGCTTTTTTTCGTAGCTTTTTCCATTTTCAAGTTATTTGAGGTTGTTTTGTGGTGCTTTTAGTTTTTTCCTGTGTTTTTCAGTGTTTTAAGATCATTTAAAGGCTGTTTTCGTTGTTTCTTGTGTTTTAATGTTATTTGAGGTTGTTTTGTGGTGTTTTTAGCCCTTTCATGTGTTTATGAGTGTTTTGAGCTGATTTCAAGACTCTTCTCATTGTTTCTTGAGTTTTCAAATCATTTGAGGTTGTTTTATGATGTTTTTTCCACTTTTTATTCGTTTTTGTGCGTTTTGAAGTGAATGTTGTTCTTATGGTGTTTTTACCTTTTTCATGTTATTTGAGTTGTTTTTATGGTGTTTTTAGCCTTTTCAAGTGTTTTAAACTCATTTCAATGCTCTATTCACCATTTTCAAGTTATTTGATGTTGTTTTTTTATTGTTTTTAGCCTTTCTCATGTGTTTTTGAGTGTTTTAAAGTCATTTAAAGGCTGTTTTCGTTGTTTCTTGCGTTTTCAAGGTATTTGAGGCTGTTTTGTGGTGCATTTAGCCCTTTGAAGTGTTTTTGAGTTTTTTGAGCTCGTTTCAAGTCTCTTTTCGTTGTTTCTTGAGTTTTCAAGTTATTTGAAGTTGTTTCATGGTGTTTTTTCCCCTTTTCAATCATTTTTTTCCGTTTTGAAGTGAATGGAGTTGTTCTTATGGTGTTTTGAGCCTTTTCAAGTGTTTTAGAGTGTTTTAAGTTTATTTGAAGCCTCTTTTGATAAATTCTTGCATTTTTAATTTATTTGAGTATATTTCATGTGTTTTGAAGTTTTTAAAAGTCATTTCAAGGCTTTTTCGTTGTTTCTTACATTTTCAAGTCATTTGAGGATGTTTTGTGGTGTTTTTAACCCTTTCATGTGGTTTTGAGTGTTTTAAGGTCATTTTAAGTTTCTTTTGTTATATTCTTGCGTTTTCAATATGGTTGATGTTCTTTTAGGCTTCTTTTACTACTTCTCATACGTTTTGGCGTATGTTGAAGAGATTTGAGTTGCTTTTATGGTTTTTTAATCCTTAACATGTGTTTTTGAATGTTTTAATGTCATTTCTAGGCTTTTTTCATTGTTTTTTTCATTTCCAAGTTATTTGAGGTTGTTTTGTTGAGATTTTAACCTTTTCATGTGGTTTTGAGTGTGTTAAGCTCATTTCAAGGCTTGTTTTTTTAGTTTCTTGCATTTTCAAGTTATTAGAGGTTGCTTTGTGGTGCTTTTAGCCTTTTCATATGGTTTTGAGTGATTTAAGGTCATTTCAAGGCTCTTTTGATAGATTCTTGG
>JAOVYX010022180.1:0-14906 GCA_035668315.1 Drosera spatulata | reverse complement strand
TTGCCATGAATGACCATCCAGCAATCTGTCTTGGATTTGTGTTGAGCAACCTGTGACAAGCTATAAACTCTCTGTTCACCCATTTTCGATCAATCAATCAATCTAATCTTGGGCCTGTAGAGCACACCAAGACTAACTATGAACTCTCAGTTCCTCTTGTTACTCAAAGCACAGACTATCAAAGGACCAAGTGGGATGATTTAAACAATGACGAGGATGATGGTGAGGATGTTTAGGAGGAAGCCATGATGGCACCTGCCAAAAAGAATCATAGAAAGGCAGCTAGCTGAACTGGTGCACGTTTTTCCATATCAAAATGTTACCCATCATATTTTTTTTATTTTTAACGTTTCAAAACATAATCAAATATATGATTTTTCACATAAAAAAATCAAAACAAATCATCATCTACGATATATTCACTATCTTTTTTATTTTCTCTCATTTTTTTTTCTAAATCTCATTTACATTCTACTATCACTAAAAAAATATTCATTTTTTTTCAAATCCCATAAAAATTCAATACATACATAAATTCATATATCGGATCATTTATTATATTTTGATACGAACGAAGTAATTTTTGTCGAGAGTCATGGTGGGCACACATTTTACCTAAGTATCTATGCTATCTCTTTGCTTTGACTATTAGATAAGATATCGGTGAGTAGCTAGCTACCTCCAAATTCAGCTTCATGTGTCTTGCCAGTTCATGGAACTAAAAGGTTGTTACCGGTTTAGTATAACGGGAAGATGTGCATGTAATGGCACAAAAAAACGTCTCTAATGGACTATCGTGAGAGAAAATTCGGATATCGCGAGAACTCTGTTGTGTGCCACTCAGTTGTAATACGTTGTTTCGATATGGAAATATGCATGTGTATATATGTATACGGTAACAGATGGAAAGGAATTCGAGATAACCTGTGAACCATAGGCAGCACCAGTGGTAGAGAAACTAGCATCAGTTGCCAAAGCCTGAAGTTTTCTCTTCACTATTTGCCGCCAATCACAAAATCAAAAGGAAGGCATCTGACCATTGATGGGTATACATCAATCTCCTTCTCTACCACACGTAGAGGGCGGCAAGCATCAAGATCAGAACAAACCTTGACAAACAACATAATCTCATGAACACTATGTAAAAATACAAGGGAAACAACATCAATCTCACCAATATTATACATGACTGCAACTTAAACGTCTCTTGTATCAGATCAACATGAACATCAAGCATCGTAGGCTAGTAATTGATGCCCATCCGTTACTGTGTGGCACGAGGTTCCTAGAGGATCGATATATGCATCTTGGCTCTTCAACAATGGTACAGAAAACAGTTTCTCAGAACTGAATATTTTCTAATCGATTTAATCGCTTGATTAAGTGATTTATTCAATTTTTTGTATTATTAATAAAAATATTTATTTAAGCATATAATATTAATATAAATACCTTTCTCTTCACAAAAATATATGTATAAAGATATTGATTAAGTTAGGACTAAAAGCTCATTAGAGATTCTTCATTGTTGGCTTAAAAAAAAAACATGCAACTATGTTAAACAAAACACGCTATCACTAAATTGTCAACATAAAACATAACATGCCAAGCTCAACAAAACAAGCATGCCATACATCATAACAAGCTCTTGGTTCACAATTAAAATGAAGATTAATCAAGCATGCCATACACACTATAACAAGCTCTTGGTTCACAATTAAACAAAGATTAATTAAACATGCCATACACACCACAAAAGAATTATTAATTAATAAATGATTGATCATGAAGACTAAAAGAAAATAAGGATTAATCGATCGATTAATCATTTGACCGTTTAATTCGAACGATTATTCAAAAATTACTCGACATACTTTCAAAAACGATTAATCACTCATTAATATGTTTTTTACAACACTACTCTTCAACATCGGAATGTCCCTTTGTGATTAAGAACTCCTAGGAATGTGACTTCTTAAGATAGGTATTTACTGCCAAATGCAGCACTACATCCCCAAACTAGTCTCAGGCTTACCTCACAGCCTCCGCCTTTGAATCAAAAGTCAGATAAAAGCGAGTAAAGCTTGCATGTTAATCAGTCTACATAGCTTGAAAAAAATACCATTGGATACCGGCGCAGTCTGAGGGGAGCTGAGGTCACGCCTAAAATGTAAATGGGAACAATGAACAAGAACAGAGAAGGAATGAAACAACTAGAGTTACGAATGATTACAAGGAAACTACCAGGCATTATGCATAGCAAGTGAAAATGATGAACTTCTATACAAAAGCAACCATGATTAAACTGAAGGAGAAGTTGAACCCATCCAGCAAGAATCATTGTCCGATTTATCATATTCATTCTTACATTCTGAATCATGCGAAATAATTGTAATCGTAGAAAACAAGGTAAGTTTCATATCAGATTAGGAAGCTCCTGACAGATGCATCTATGGTCACCTTCAGAAAGTCCTGATATCAACAGACAATTCAGCATCTATGGATTATAACCCCGTTAAAAGAAAGGTTTTCGTGGAGCTACGCAAAAATAATTGTCCTTAGCATTAGCCTATTTCAGATATCTGATGAACGGATGCATAGTCCATTTAGTTGCTTCCAATACTTAATGGCCCCTGAAACTCAACCACTTGATCAGGTTGCAGTTAGTATCTTCATCATCTTCATTGCCTATATTTGCTACAGGACATCTAGTGTACCAAACTTCTCATCGAGTAGTTTGTCGAGTAACGAATCTAGTCGAATCCGAGACGAACTCGAATCGAACAATTATATATCAATAATATTAATTGTGAAATTTCGATAAATTAAAATCGATCACTAACAAATAACATTAAATATTAGGTACAACTAACTCTTTCTCACTGCATGCGAAATCATCAAGACATTTTGTCCTCCCATAAATGTACAAATATAAAGTTAATAAAACACATTAATCGTTACTAACTTAACTGACCATAAAACACATAAAACATCAAAACATAGAATTAGTTACCAGAGACGACTACATAGAACATCTCGTTTCTATAACAAACAAAATGAAACGAGAAAATATTGTGGTCGAGAACTTGAAGAGATTGGATGTGTTTGCTTTTGTCCAAAAAAAAACTCTTAGGGGTTGAATTGTTTTTGCTACTTTGTCTCTTTCAAATTGTGGTTCTTTTCGAAGAATTTTTTAAAATATAAACTCAATTAAAAATAAAAAAAATTAGTTTGTTAGGACTCATCAACTTATATTTTATATGCAGAAAATTTTTCTAAAATACATGTTTTACAAAATAATTTTCAAAACATACAATCCCGAAATAAAAACCCAAAACATACAGCTTTTATCTTTCTTTCCAAAATTTCTTCAGCCTTTGTATCTGTATCACACCACCACCTCCGCCACCACTACCGCACTTGTCTCCCACCTTCACGGCCATCGTCTCTTCTCATCGTTTTCGACACCAATATTTGAACGACCTCTAACTCTTCTCTCTTCGCTATCTCTGCGTCGTCGTCCTTCCTTTTCGGTCCTCGCACACTTATCTTTCCAGGTCGACTTCTGTTTCGTTTTCGTCTACTGATGGATTGATGTCTGAGGTGGTGGAGGTGGTGGAGGTGGTGGAGGTGGAGGATGAGGCAGTGGGACAAAAAATGGGATAAAGATGATTATGGCGATATCCGAGGTTTGTCAGGGATGTGGACTGACACACTGTGTGACTTGTATTGGCACATTAATTCAAAACAGTGCGTCTAAATATAAATTTGTGTTTCAATCAGTGTGTTTTCGTTTTGATTGAAAAAAAAGAATTCAAAAAGTGTGGTTTTATTTTGTAACTTGTGATCTTGTTTTCGTATTTGTTGGTTTGATTGCGAGCAACGTTTCGAGAAAAATTGCACTGACGCACTGTTTGATTTGTATAGACACACTATTTCGATCAAACAGTGCGCCTATACAAATCAAACAGTGTGTCATTATAAATTTGTTTTTCAATCAGCGTGTTTTCGTTTTGATTGAAGAAAAAGAATTCAAAAAGTATGACTTTATTTTGTAACTTGTGATCATGTTTTCGTATTTGTTGGTTTGATTGTAAGCAACGTTTCGAGAAAAATTAAACTGACGTACCGTTTGATTTGTATAGAAACACTATTTCGATCAAACACTGCACCTATACAAATCAAACAGTGCGTCAGTATAGATTTATGTTTCAAATGTTATGTTTTCGTTTTGATTGAAAAAAAAGAATTCAAAAAGTGTGGTTTTGTTTTGTCTCTTGTTATTTTGTTTTCGTAGTTCTTGCTTTGAAACAGTGTGTCAATATAACTCAAATAATACGTCAGTATAAATTTGTGTTTTAATCAGCGTATTTTCATTTTGATTAAAGAAAAAGAATTCAAAAAATGTGGTTTTCTTTTGTATTTTGTGATTTTTGTTTTCGTAATTATTGATTTGATTGTGAACAATGTTTCGAGAAAAATTGAACAGAAGTATTGTTTGGTTTGTATAGGCGCACTGTTCGATCAAACAGTGCGCATATACAAATCAAACAATGTGTCAGTATAAATTTGTGTTTTAATCATGTTGGGTAATATGAATATCATATTTTCATTATATGATTTCAATTTTCTTTGAAAAATTCGAATAATTAAACCCTAATTTATCACTTTCATCTTGTTTACGTTTGATTTTTGTTGTTGAAATAGAGCGATGTTTGGGATTGTACAGTGGATTGTATTTATGTGTCGATTTTGATTGAATTGAGTGTTTGATTTCGTTTTATTTGACCAGACGTGATGATGATGAACCGCAGAGGAGTCGTGGTGGTGGTGGAGGAGAGAGTTGAAAAGGAAGAAGGGAGTCGATGATGAAGAGAATGTATATTTTGGGAATTATTTTCCCGTGTTGTATCGATTGAATTTCTTTTATAGTTTTTGGGAATTTTTCTTTTTATATAACTAAATCTTTTACTAATATTTTTGAATTTTCCAATTTTATAACTGTAATAAATAAATGGGATTGAAAAGATACAATTTTAAAATTTATTATTATAAATAAATAAAGAATTCACGAACTTCTCGCTCGAACTGTTCATGAATAGTTTACGAGTTTCTCGAGTCGAACTCTTCATGTTTTTCGAATGTAAAAATCAAGTCGAGTTGAGTCGAGCTCTTTTTTATTTTCGAGTCGAATCGAGTTAAACTTTTATCATGTTAAAATTAAACTATTCACGAACAGTTCAATTCATCCATTGCACTGTATACGCCCCATGAACTGTAGGGGACTCCCTACTATACTACCTCCGTCTCGGAAGTTTTTTGAACAAAATTCTTGTTATCTGTTGCATTAAGATATGAATTTTAAAATAATATAAAAATGAGTTTAAAACTTAATTAAAAAAGAAAAAAAGAAACTCCCACCCAATTAAACAGGTATACACGGTTTGCTGAGTCAATTTTCATATGCTAGTCTGAAAATATCAAAAAATTGCAATTATTTCTTGCTCCTTTCCGTCCAAAAGAAGTATAACATTTTTAAAATTAAAATATTTTAATTAAATTATAATATTATTTTATTTAAAAATATCTTTTTATAAAAATCTCAAAATATTTTTATTATTTATTTTATATCATATCAACTTATCATATTTTTTTTCTTTTTTTTTTTTAACTCCTTCCCCACATATAAATAAAAAAACTAATTAATATTCATAATAAAAAATAATACATATGGCTAAAGATTAACCGGTTTAATTCTTCGAAGTAATAGTTAAAATACATACTGAGCAATTCATACTAGTTGACGACCGCGACGAGAATCGCCGACCGGATGGAGCATCATCAACACCAGCAACCACTGAAGAAGCGGAAGCTCGATGAGGGCCCCACAGTCCTCCCCACCCCGAGCTCCGCCGACGATGCCGCCGCCATGGCAGGACCGCCGCCGCCGCCGCCGATGTCGCAGGACGAAGTTCTCCGGCGACGGAGGAACCAGGAAGAGATACGAAACGTGTATCAGATGTATCGCACAATGAAGCGGTGTTCGTCGAAGGAGGAGGCTCGGCTCTCGCCTGATGTCGAACAAGCTTACCTCTCCCTCATCACAGCTTCCAGGGGTATACTCGCCATCGAATTGATCTAGTGTATCTCTGCGTGCGGTGTTTGTTACTTGGATTTGTTTGGTTAGGGTTTGGGAGTTGTTGATTATGTGTGTTTGGTGAATCTGAAATGTGTGCTTGATTGATTGATTGATTGGGAATTTTAATTGAATTTGGGGTGAAGTTGTGGGAAGATGGAGTGTGATCAGCGATTCGGATTGATCATTGTTTGGAATTTGATTTGTGAACTTTAGTTTTATGAGCATACATGTTGTTGGTGATCCGGTGAGAGATCTTATTGCTTGGAGTACTATGGTTTAGGTTAGTTTGGTTTTTGCCCAATTGTCATCTTCAGCTCATTCTTTGAGGGGTGCTTATATTTTCTTCGATCTTTCCCTTGGAAAGCAAGTATTAAGCGATGGGCCAGTGCTGCTACTTAAGTGTCTGGTCGATGTGATATTAAACGGTGTTCAGTTGTTAGGGGTCACCAGCGTGATCGGTACTTCTTCCCCAAGGATTGGTTTGCGAGATGCTACCTATTGCATAAATTTCATGGACTTTTCTTTGTGTCATGCTTGTGTACGTTGTTCCGGTATGCAGCATGTGAGGGTGTTAGAATATGCAGTTAACATTGTCCTAAGTCCTAACGGACCTAACCACTTGCTTTCACCTCCTCCAACTTTTTGTCCTTGCCTCAATACTTCACCGAAATAAGCCCTGTCTAAAATCAACTAGGGGAGATCAAGCATAGGGCATTAGGTTAGTTTTAAGAAAATATATCCTTATGGGTTTGTATAGAGATTAAAGCCAATGGAAGAGTTAAATCTTAAAACATCTTTGGGGCAGTAAATAGGTGAATGGTACGTGTTCAAGCAAATTGTTTGGTGTCTTGCAAAGCATGATTCATGAGCATGAACCATGGTGAGAGTGTGAGACTTGACCGCTGAACAAAAATCAGTAGAGCATTGACCTGTCTATGCCTGTGTGTAGCTATTATTATATGCTGTTTCTTCTTTGGGGTTTCCTTAAAGATGAGCTTAATAGCTTATGCGTTTGGTGGTATTGTAAATGTGTTCAGAAAATGAATTTGTTTTGTAACATATAATTTCAGGATGTACAAGTGTTCAGCGGATTGTATCTGAACTCATCCCACAATATGCTCCTTACTGTCCTACTGCTCTTGAAACCCAGGTAGTCATTAATATGTATAGTTGGAGTCTATAACCGTCAGCAGAGGAGAGGACGTGGATGGGGTTGCTTTTGAGACTGCCAAGAACTGTATTCTGGGACTCCACGAGATCTGCTACAGTGCCTCATTGCAGGCACCAACATCATCTGTAATTGAAGGGATCTGCTCTGCGGTTTTCATCAAGGTTCTGAGCTTTTTTGTATCCAGTTGTGATGGTAAAGATATCTTTGAGGTCATAGACAAAAAAGTTCTGAAGATGAAATATTCTCCTGAACTGTTTCCTCAGCTCAAGCAGATTTTTTTAGAAGAGGATGGGTCTCTCTTGTTGAAACTCTCAAAGTTAAGAGCTCTGAATTTTCTAAGGATCTTATTTTCTTGTCCCAGAAGTGTACTTTCAGCTTGGTTTGAGCTGCTGAATGTGCCACCTAACAATGGAGTCTGTTGGGAAGTAAAATACTTGCTGAGGCAGCTATCTACAATGTATGATTCTGTTGAAGAGAGCAATAAGTTAAGTGGCGGGCCTGGCAAGATACCTGATGAGAATTCGACACAAATAGTTGTTGCAGAAGCACACCCTGATGGAGAAGCGATGCACCACAAAATGAAGGTGTTTGAGGGAGATGATGTTTCTAGGGACGCATCAAATGTACCGAAATTGTGCTTATTGAGATTGGTTAGACAATCTGTTCTCTTCTGGTGGTATCTTTTTTGGTTTCTCCCATTCTTTTGTACTTTTTCCGCCTTCCTGTTGAAGCATTCGCTAAATATTCTTTCTTCTTCTCTGGCACCTTTTTTTTTGTGCATATAAATGGGGTTAATAGTTAAGTTCACTATTTTTAATCTTGGCATCCAATGTGAGGATTTCTGAGCTTAACGCTGGTATTAATTCATGAAGGACCAGTATGCATTTGCTAGAAATGATTGTGTAATCTAATATCTTAAGATTCTTAACCTTCCTTTTATTTGTCATAGTAACTCTTTCTTTTGTCCCTAACCGCATAAGCAAAATGCCTTCTCCTCTAGGAGCAGATTTTGCACCTTGCACAATGATCAATTGCTCATTCGTATTATGTGTCCAGTAATCTAATCTAAATTGCAGCTAGTTTTAACTTCTGAATTTCAAATTGATAGCATGCATTTGAGGTGAAAAAGTATGGATACTGAGAGGATGATGGGACTTATTTTTCTTATCATGCCTTCTTAGATCCTGAAGTTTGGCTTGAGGGCACTCTTTTTTGGTAATGTATGATTGTTGCTTCCAGTCATTCTTGATTCTTGTTTTTCCCCATCTGGCTTGTTGTCTGCAGGTTCTTGAGCAAGATCCATCATTGATGAAATGGTTCTTTTCCCGGTACAGGAGTCTTTGCCTTCTCGTGTGGTGTCTGATATTAACGTTGCTCTACAGCAAGTTGTTGACTCTTTGGAAGATTTGGTCAAGGCAGAACATGACAAAGAAGGTGGTGAGGACGGTAACAAGAAAGGTTCAGCAGCAGTTGCTCATGATCCAAGAAAAACTTCTTATGCACCTGGAAGAGATTCTACCTTGCGAGGGCATCGTTCTTCTGATGATGACTTTGCTGATAAATTGCCTGGGAAGTATATGAAGTGGCTTAACTCCCTTGAAAGTGACCGTTGCTCCAATACAAGTTCGAATCATGACAGTGGTGTCTTGGATTTTGAAGGTAGGGTGCCTAAAGACCCTCCTGCTAATCACCTTCTGTCACCTCACCCAAGAAAATCCCTAGCTCTAGGTACCAGAAATGATTCACATGAAAGTGTAAAGTGGTCAACTCTGGTCGATAGAGGTCAACCGACTGGTAATGATTCTGTGAAGTACCCTACTGGATTTGTGAATAATGTTGTACCAGCAAATCATATGTTTGTTCCTTGCACAACTGGTGCCAATCAACAACTTTGTCACTCGGACAGAGACACGGAGATCATGGATGTGATTTCAGCTACTTAACAGCTCTGGTTGGGTTGTCTGCCCCCTCATGCTTCTGAAGCATCTGTAAGATTTCATGTCGAAAGATATGGTCCTCTGGAAAGCTTCTCTTTCTTTCCTGTTAAACGATTTGCTGTGGTTGAGTACAGGAGTCTGATGGATGCTATAAAGGCTCGAGGATCTCTTCGTGGGCATTCGCCTTTTGGTACTCCTCTAGATGTGAAGTTTGTGGATACTGTGTTGGGTACAAGGGGATCTGTAAATGGAGTTGCAATTGGTTATAGCTGCCATGTTTATGTTGGGAATGTCTTGAATCAATGGATGAAGGATGAGATTTTGCATGAGGTACGAAGAGTGGTTAAAAATGGCCCTTGTACTGTCACTGAACTGAGCAGTGAAACTGCTCTGCTTCTGGAATTTGAGACCTCTGAAGATGCTGTCATTGCCATTCGGTGCCTAGGACAATACCGTAAAGGGGATGCCAACTTCAATTCAAGCTTAGCAACTGGTCTCGACGCGCCAACGCCTCATTCCAGTTATGCCGGTTCTGTTCCGTCGGCTTTTGGGCATATGTCAGATCGCATGCCTAACTCTATTCTAGGCTCTCCTAATTCTCAAACACCAGCTAGCCCAGCTGACAGGATGCGGATCTCACGCTTGTCTTCTTTGCTCTCTTCTCTATGTAACAAGTACAGAATATCTGAGGGGTCTAATTATTTTGACAACCATCACGGTAGCAGGAATATTGAAGAAAGTTTTCCGACAAGCACTCTACTGATTACCATTCCAAATGTTTCCTCACCGTGTGTCTCAGATGATGAGCTGATATCTGTTTGCAATCTTGCTATTGGAAGTATGGGCTCTGTTTTGAGGTTGAGTCGTGACAGTATGCATATGGGTCGATGGTTTGTTGATTGTTGCAGCATAGATGCTGCTCTCACTCTTTCAAGAAATCTCCGTGCTTGTCCAGGTTCCTTTTTTCACATAGATTTCAGGTTGCGATGCCAATTTTTGTGCTTGAAACTATGTTCTTATTTGCTTTGCTTCTCGTGTCCATTGGCTCATTTACAAGGGCATGGTGTTCGACCTTCCTTTAGTCAGTCGGTTCCCTCTCCTTCAGGTCTTCCACCTTTGATGTTTATGCCACCGCCTAGACCTGAAATGCCACCTCCGTTACCTCCATCTCCTCCAAAGATTCCCTCTTCACCTTCCTCTCCACCACCACCTCCACCTCCACCTGCTGTTGAATCATCCACTTTGCGAAATTCGAGACGCAGCTCGCAAAGTCAAAGGCAAGGGAAGCTTTCGAAAAGTGGGGTTCACTACAGTAGAATTTATGCTTGCAAACTGGATTCCGTCATTTGCGGATACTCCAATTCCATGTCAGAGCCCACAGAGTAATTTTTTTTGTTTCTTTGTATTGAACTGTAAAATATATATGGCATACTAGCCTCCTGTAGCAATTTTTTGGGCCTTGCTGCAGGTGGCCTTCGAAGTTGGACATAAGCAATCGCACTGATTTTCTCCATGTCAAGTCTGCATTCAGTAGTGCTCCATCACACAGGGTGAGATTTTAATTTGCTTTGAACTTGTACCCACTTTTCATTCTTGCAGCTCTGTTACCTTCCAAGTTACCTCAAGTCCATTGCTCAGGTGCAATATGAAATGACTGTGGTTACTCTTTTTCACAAAGGGTCGATTTAACAAGGAAAACCTCTACTCATATGGTAACTTTGGACTTTGGAGTTCTGTATGATTCTTTATCCTGTAAATGTTGCGGAGATCATCTGGAAGTTGCAAGGGCCTTGTGTTTCTTTTTGGAATTGGTGTGCTGTAAGTTTCCTTCTGATGGGAAATGAAGCTCTGGAGACGCCTCTTATTACTGAACTTGTAGCTTTTAACCTTCGTTCCTAACTTTTTCTCTTCTTTTTTTTTTTTTGTCTGTTGCTATTTTAAAAATAAGAAAATGCCGGTCAGATAATTTACCTTTTGCTAATTTAGTGTTGAATTCAGGTTTTTATCTTGGCATCTAATTCTTTTTAAGTTGTAGTACTGATCCACAGCTCTTATAACTTCCTTTTCCTCTTTTGTTTTCCCCAGAGAGAGGTCTGTCAACTGATTCCGTCTTCTGCTGCAGCCCATAAAGGGGTAAGCCGTCGATCAATACTGCTACAACTTGTATATGATGTTACTTTGTGTATGCCATTTGGAATTCCTTTCTGCGACATGGTATGTTTTTACTCTAGTTGATTGATTCTTTTTCTCCATCCTTCACCTTTTTGTGCAGTTCCAGGACTTCGTATCATATTTGAATCAGAGAGAGTATGCTGGAGTAATCAAGATCCCTGCGACGAAATCTATTTGGGCTCGGACCATATTCATTCTACCTTACTCCCCTGAAGCATGTTCCATGCTTGCTGTCAGTCCAAATCCAACAGATTGCCTCATTGCTCTGGTCTTACCTAGAGAAACAAGTTCTGAATGGGCTTGATCCTCATTTCCTTGTTTTAATCTCGTGATTTCGATCAAGGAAATGCACTATGAAGCATGTAAAGTGCGTCATTGTTGTATATGTCATTGTGTAAGATGATCAGGTTAGCAGTAGAAAAAATTGACCTATTAATATTTTTAACCGACTCATGCTTATAATTATAGGTATTTCCTTGCATTAAACCAAGATTGGCTTTCTCATACTTTGGGAGTTCCAGCTTGTTGATAATACTCATTTTCCGTCATCGACAAGAAGTTTAGTACTATATATTTAAAGTCTCGATGGCACTGGGAGAAGAACAATCTCGTAATGAAAAAGAGAAGTCATATAATGAGTTTCAAACAGTATCGTTTGATGCACAAAAGGGAGCATTTTACTACATGGAAAATTGCCGCTCGCTAATGAGTTTTGCATTCACTGCTTCCAACAAGGAGACTTTAACAGCAAGAAAGTGTCCTAGTGCCAACAACACACACTCCCCTAGTGCCAACAACAGCAAAGGCTTAAACGGTCCCTAAATGCTTCGAGTTACATTACACCCCTAGTAACAACTTCACATCCTCAATGGAGATCGACAGCTGAACACGTAGTGGAGCACCTTTGGTCTCTAACCTTCATACCCAACAGCATAGTGTCCAGCTTTCTGATCCTGAACAATGGGAAAAGATCACATCTTAATAACCAAAAACATACAGAATAAAAGAAAATGTAGGACGGAGAAAGAAAACAGCACCACCTTGATGATTGCCCGCTGCTTATTCAAGTATTGTGTTCTTGCTTTGCTAACGATAGAATTGGGTGACCTGAACATTCTCTGCAAAAAATCACAAATTTTTAGCATCAGAGAGAACATTGAGAACACGAGGTAAGAAGACCCATTCCTATTCTAACACTTAACCCATGCTGCACCTTGGAACAAAGACGATGGGAAAGCACATTAGTAGCATCCACTCATATTCACATTGTTGCAAAAATACTAACAATATTCAGCATAGTATTGAAATCATGCAGTTTAAACTGTTCACAGCAGTTTGTTTTTCACATGAATATTTATTTCCCCACAATGTTTATCCCAACGATACAAGAACTATATGCACACCAGGAAACCAGTGTTAACTAGAGAAATTTTAGTCTTCACCAACCTCCTCACTAACACCTTAAAAAATAAAAAAGGAAGTTCGCAGAATCATGAGCTTATAGCAAGACTATTGACATCCCATATTATCACTCATAAGCACAAAACCCACACAAGGTGGAAGCAAACCTTTTCATTTTGCTTACTAACAATTTTATCTTCGTCGTCCAGTAGGACTTTCTTCTTGGGTGTAAATCCAAAGACATCATGGAGGAAATAATTTTCCTGTCAGAAAGGCAAGAAGATTAAACCATTAAAAAAAACAACAGAATAACAACAGAAATAAATAATACTACTCCACTACAAAGCTTAAGAAATAAACCTGCATGTGCTTGACAAAACCTCCCTTGAGGAAGTGTTTTAGGAAGTTTAACTGCAGCAAGAGAATAAAAACAGCACACCGATGAAACAGTTGATCAGAGACCAAGCAGAGCAGTCAGAACGAGAAGAAGGATGATGTGGCCAGACCTGTATCAGTTGTGACCATGTCGACGTGCTCAGTGACTCGCCGCCAATCTTGATGGAGGACTCAGGGGGACAACCATCCTAACAATGATCATCACCAAAATTAAGTTATTACTGTAGCGTCAGCTCGATGAGCCATATGAAGGTATTCTCTCCACTCTAGATCAAGAGCGTACTCTATTGAGGTAGGTACATTTCCGTAACCCATCCAAAAGATCATATATTGCTCAGGTCAATAACAGAAAGACTATACCTCGAGAAAGTCCAGAACGTCACGAAACAAATTCCTCTGGCTGTTAAGATCCTTCTTGGCTGAACCTTTTCCACCAGCTTCAGCAGCAAGCTCTCTCATTTGATCAAGTACTTTGGCCCTCAATCCTAGTAAGTGCAGATATCCTTCTCTGGGATTTGTTCCATCACTGGAACCGTTAGATTCACCGAACACTTTCTCAAACTGACCAGTCTCGAAAACAACTGCTAGAGCTTCTCCAGCTGCAATGCGCACAGATCTATCATCCTTGTCAAGTAGGCTGGATAAGTAAGTGATAAACCTGCGATTATAGGGAATACGTTGTCAATCTTCTTCATAAACCTCCACAGAATCATCATAGCGAATATATTATACTAACTCATTAACTAAACTCTAAGAGAATATATTTAGCCATAGTTTATGATTCCATCAGAAGAGTGTGGCCTCAGTAAAGAACTGATGCGAGTACAGAAGATTCGGATCTTAATTTTGAGTTGACATAAGGAGAAGTATCTGTGCCTACAACTTTTGCGCAACATGTCAGACAGGAGGCACAAGTTCCCCATCCATAGGAACTATCCAACCTCCTTATTTGACACAGTTCTTAAAGACAGGAGGCACAACTTCCTTACTGTCCTCGAATTTCTCGGGGCTTCCCAAGGGAGTTTGAGTCACACTTAGTAGCCTTGAAGCTGGGAGATCCATTAACAGTAGCTATAGAACAACCGACATGCTCACCCTGGACTGGACCAAGGCACCCAGCAGAGTCGAAAAGTAAAATATCCCAGACGAAGTCTGAGCTGTTAACCTACTCAGGCACAAAGTTACATGACCTACCAGAGAAAGTTCTTCTGATCCGATGAGGCTGTATGACTAAGAGCCCATTCTCCCTCTAAAACTAAGAACTTAAAAACTGCAACATTTTGATGAGTCATCCATTTGAGGAATTCATTCTCCCACCGAAACATATAAACATTAATCAATGTCCAAGAAATCTAGACAAAAGCACCATGTGGCCAATAAGACACCAAACAAGTAAGCCACACCTCTACAGAAAACCAATAGTACAAGGAGCAATGGGGAAGCTTACTCATGCCACTCTTTCAGAGAGAAACTCGCACCATCCACAGTCGTAAGGAGAAATGACCATGCAGACACCATAGCTGCTATTACCGCAGCTGATGGTTTAGTGGCCACGACCTGCAACATAATCTCGTTATGTAGCTCAAAAAGTACCTTCCAAACGTTCACATGTCGAAGTGAAGCGACTAGTAAAAGAGGCAGTGATATGAAGGCGAGTTCTAGACAGCAAACAAACACAAGGCATTTTGGG